>CAUYQV010077081.1:0-16158 GCA_963574575.1 Galagoides demidoff
AAATCAGTTATTACTCGCAATAGAATACCAAAGTGTGGAGTTCTCACCATTTCAGAGTCATTCATAAGCCTATGTCTTCCGATGTGTTTTCTTAAATGATGGAGAAATAGAATTACAACTAGTGAAAGGACTTGATACAATCAATATGCAACTATAGGCCCCCTCCTAACTATTAGGATGTCTACAGTGAAAAGCAAGCAAAAAATAAACAGAAAACAAGGTGAGGATATGGACAAATTGGAATACAGTGTATTGTTGCTGGGAGTGGAGCATGGCATAGCCGCTATGACAGCAATATAGTGGTTCCTAAAAAAATTGAAAATAGAATTACATGATACAGCAATTCCACTTCTGGGTATATACCCCAAAAGAGTTGAAAGCATGATCTTGAAAAGATATTTGTACATACTTATAGCAGCATTATTCACAATTGCTAAAAGGCATACATAATCCAAATTTTCATCAATGGGTGGTTGGATAAATAAAATGCAGTAGGTACCTACAATGAAACATTGCTCAGCCGTAAAAATGAGGGAAATTCTGACACATGCTACAAGGTGGATGAACCTTGAGGATGCTGTGGTAAGTGAGCCACAAAGGGACAAATACTGAATGAGAACAGTCAGATTAAAAGAGACAGAAAGCAGAGGGGCGGTGGGTAGGAGCTGAGGAAGGGAGAAATGAGGAGTTGTTTCATGGGTACAGAATTTCAGTTTTGCAAAATGAAAGCTCTAGAGGCTGGTTGTCCAGCAATGTGAATTTGCACCCTACTGAACTGTTTACTCCAAAATGGTTAAGGTGATACATTTTATGTAATAGGCATCTTACCACAATTAAAAATGTTTTTAAGTACGATCAAAGAGAAAGAGAGAGCTGCAGCCATGGGACCGTGGTTGTACGTGGCTGGCGAAGCCTCATGTAGCACACAGGCACATGCCTGGTGGAAACGCTGCAGACGACAGAGTACTGGGAGGTCGTGGGGTGTTGCAAGACAGTCCTTTCCTACCTTCTTCCTTTTTCTTCTTCTTCTTCCTCATAGTCTGTGTGCCTTTGTTGTTAAAACCTACTATTTGTAGAACTTCCTGATTTACCCTTTCTTTTCTGCCCTTGCTAGCACCATCACTTCATGCTATCTGCATTCTAACTCCTCTCCTCGGTTCAAGTGTTCTCTTCCCCTCCAATCCCTTTGTATGTCACTTCCATGCAAGTATTTCTTAGAGGCCTCTTTTCCCATGTCACTAGTCTGCCCCATAAAATATAAATATAAAATATAATAATTCTTCCCTAATTAGCTCTTGTTTTCTGTTGCAAAAGCATGAGTTTTCACCTCTAGCTGGAGGAACTGCTCATCAATTTCAACTCTGTGCCATATGCTAAATCTCTGCATCTTGAAATAAATCGTAGTCCTGATTTCGTGCATTTGAGAGCAGCCCTGAAGGCCTGTGGCCTGTCCTACATCTGTTATTGATCTGAGCCCTGCAATGTAGACTAGAGACCTGAGTCCCTGGGCTGAAGGGCACTTGCCATCGTCTACCACAAGGCATGACCTTGTGCTTCTCTGCCTGTCCTTGCAGAGGCCAAAACTCCCTGTGTGTTTGGCTGTGGTTTGTGGAAGAAGTGAAGTATGATCATGGTATTGTAATTGCCAGCTCACAAGTGTCAGGGGCTTGTTAGACCTTCTTTCCCTTCACTACAACTTAAGCTCTTCCTCCTTCAAGAGGCTTCACCTGGTTGCCAAGATACTTGCCATTCTGTCCTTTCTCTGTGCCAGTGACAAGAGAGGAACCTCTGGCCCTCAGTTAGCATGGGTTTCTATATGATGTCTATCTGATACCATTCCTGAATCAATGTGTTGAGTAGGCTTTACTTCTTCAACCAGACTGTAGTCATCGTTAAAGATTAGGAACCAGGACTTCTGTATCTCCTGCTTTTAAGACCTCACCAAGCACAAAGCTGGACACACTGCCAGTGTTAATAAGTACCATGATCTGGAAGGGCCCTTCTGACCCCCTAGAGCTTTTTCTATCTTTTTTTATCTCACAGCACACTTGACCCTATAGTTATGTCAATTTTAAAAAAGAATATACTTACTGTGCTTTAAACGTCTTTCAAAAATAATTTAATAAATAATCTCTAAAAATTTTTGCAGAGCACCAGTTGAAAATGACTGTCCTAGAGAGACAGTGGTCTCCAAGGAGACACCGAATTCTCCTTTACTTCCCTATTCTTTCCTCAGAATTTCTACTTCCAATCTTAAGAAATGCCAGGCATGAGTTTAGGTTAATCAGTCCTTCTGGGGTTCTGTATCAGCACTGAATTATGGGTGGGAACATTCTAAGAAATTTTCCTCCCTTTTTCATATTTTCCTTATTCCAAAGCGGAACAAAATTGAGGTTTCCTAGCAACCCAAGGCTTTATAAAGATTCATTCTCCTATAAAATCCCATCACTTTGCAAACACAAAATGTTACACAGTTGCCAGTTACTCTGATTTCCAGGATGAGAAGGAAATGTTACGGAAGCCAAATCTGGCGGCTCTCACACTCTGGGGAACTTGGGACAACATTGAGGTATCTCTGCCCGGGAAGAAGCTCAGAGAAACAGGAGCTGGAAGCCTAAGAAGAATCTGAAGAAGCTCTGGCCGTGAAGTCCCAACAGCAGTGGCTGGCTAGTCAGGCACCTGTCTGCGTGCGCCCACGCCCCGGCAGGGCTCTCCCAGGTGGCTCCAAGACCTTGGAGGTCTTGCTGAACACTGGGGATTAGCTTCCATCGAAAATACAAAGGGAAATGACAAACAACCGAAAAACCCTCCTTCCAGCCCGAGCTCAACAGCCCTTTGTCTTGTGTACTCTCTATGCAAGAACGTGACAATTATTTCCTAAGCCAACTTGTTTGAACAGTGAAGTGCAAGATGGTGAAATGCAGAGATATGATTAGAATCTCAAGGCTGAAGAAACAAATGGTTTCAAATTAAGCCCATATACAACTGTGGCGCCACAAAACTGCCTTCTCTTCTTTGCTATCTTAGGGGAACATCCCAGATGCACAAGAAAAAAAAAAATCTCTGTCTTTTCTGGAAGTTAAAATAGTAAAATGCCTCATGCACAGAACTGACTTCACAAACCTTAAGCCCAACAAAGCTTGCATCCCTTAACCGCAGCCTTTCCTGAGGTGGACTGTCCCCACTGCGAGGTGGGGAAGTCTGGCTGGCACCCTACACACGGGATATCAAAGCCCCATTTTTCTTTTCATGCCTGGTCTCCTCAGACCACACTCTTCCCTTTCTAATGGGTGTATCCCTAAAGAAACCGTGGTAATGCTAGTGTCTCTGCTGAGTGTAGAGACCGGGTAACAGAGTGGGGAGTGGGTTCGGCCTATTGCTCAAGATCAGAAGCAAGACCAGAGAAAATATTCTGCAATAGTCCTTGGGCCGAAGAAATTGATAGATGGCTAGAATCTTATATGCTAGATGGTAATCACAAGTTACTAACTGCAGCATCGAGTGAATACAATTCTCATCCAGCTTCTTAAATTTGGGGACAGTAAAATTCCCAGGTGAAAAGAATTTGGTCTGTGAGATCTGGCCATGCCTTTTGGCTGGCCGAGTCTGACGGTCTGGCTGTGGAAAGGGTGCCTAGTGAAGGATCAGGTGTCTTTTCTGACAACCTTTATCGCCTTCCATTTTGTCCTTACTCATGTTGAACCACCACGCACAGGCTGTTTAATTCAGCTGTCTGTGGAAAAATTATACCAACCACATGCTTAGGCAGAAGGAATACAATGTGATGCTTATTTTGCATCTACAAAGCTAAGTAATGTGGAAAAATCCAAGCCCGCTCAGTCATTGCCATGAGGACAAATGGAGATGCTTCAGGGTCACCTGAGACCAAAGGCACATCAATTTACAATCAGATAACATTCAAAACAATAAGAGACTTTAGCTTTAATCATAGAGTTGAATGCTACTGAACATGTCAGCTCTGTATTCAGTAAGGAGGAGGTTGTTTATTGGAAAGGCTTCGTTGGCATCAGGTGTCTGGGCCGAATCCATCACTGATTATTTTTCTGTGGTTCAGTTACCTTATTTCTGGAAGTGTACTTGTTCTCAGTAGGGATAAACTCCTTCTTGGGAAGGAAAGTTCTTTTACCTTTTTGTAGTCCTTCAACTATATATAATACAAACCCTTGCTCATAGTTGGCTCCCAGCAAGCATTTCTTGAAAGAACAAATGGATGAACGAAGGACAATTTATGATGCGTCCAGGACGATTGAGAGAACAAGGAAAATGATGTAAAAGCACTTTGAAAAGTTAATAGATAATAAATACCTGGAGTTGTATTCATGATGAGGTAGAAGTTGTTATTTTATCAATGTCCTAGAGAAATAAATGTGTACCAAGAACACTTATTTGGTTGATGCAGCCATTTTCAACCAGAAATTCAATTGAAATTATCAGCATGACACAGAGGTGAACAAGTAGTTTAATTGACCTCGTTGGCCCTTGTGCGGTCACTGCCTTAGTGGTGACCCAGCCTTCCGAAAGGAAAGGGAAACAGGGGACTCCAGCTGTGCCAGGGGTGGGGAAGAGAGTGCTGACTGACTCCAGCCCGAGTAACCTTTGTTCTCTATAAATCCTCTGTTGGAAATATCCAGAGTAGTTTTCTATTTTCCTGTCTGGATACTGACCCACACAGCTCCAACACCCCACTTCTCCCTGAGGGCAGGCCCGAAAGGCTTGTGGGGGAGCCCGAACAGAACATACACCTGACAAAGTTCAAACCCATTTTAAAAATCATGAGCCTTGATAAGCCACCCTTAATTTAACCAGCCCACTATGACCGGCATACATGGTGGATGCCATGATGTACCATTGGGATCCCCCCTGAGGAATGAAGGGCTTAATCCTCCAGCAGCTGGGATTATCCCAAAAGGCTGGCCCCAACTTTTAACTCTCTTAACTCTGTTGAGGGTTTGCCTCAGCTGAAGAAAACTGGCTCAGCAGAGGTTGTAACCCCTTCCAGATGCAGCCCACACCCAGTGATTGATAGGTGGGGGGAACCTAAAGGCCTGACCCCATCTTCCAGCATGAAGGAGCATCCCAGCTCCAGAGCTGCCCATGGAGTCAGCTAAGGCCTTTGCTGGGATCACATCGCAGCTCAGTTTCTCCTTCCTACTCTGCTCCTTGCCCTTCTCTTCCATGAAAGCAGATCCCATGAGCACTCCCTGACAAACCTCCCGGCTAATCCTTGCTATTGTCAAAAGGACCTGTGTTGGTTTGCCTGGACTGCTACAACAAAGTGCCACAGACAGAGCAGCTGAAACAACAGACTCATTATCCCACAGCTCTTGAGCCTGGAAGAACAAGACCAAGGTGTCAGCAGAGTTGGCTCCTCCTGAGGGCTGTGAGGGAGGGACTTGCCCAGCCTCTCTCCTTGGCTTGTAGATGGCCACAGTCACATTGACATGGTGTTCTCATCGCCTCCTCCTCCCTCCCCCATTTTATAAGGACACAAGTAATGCTGGATTAGGGGCCATACTAAGGACCTCATTTTAACCTGATTACCCTTTAAAAACCCGCCCTCCAAATAAGATCACAGTCTGAAGTACTGGAGGTTAGAATATCCACAGAATGTCCGTAGATTTTGGACAGGTGAAGGGATGAAATTCAGCCCATAACAAGACCCAACGTGCAACCACATTCAATTATCTGTTCACCCAGGAAGCCATTGACATGGTGGATCTGACAGCTTTCTGAGGTCTTCCTAAGATTCAAAACTGGGCACACCAAGTTGCTTTATGAAAGCATCTCCCCACTCAAGAGACAGCACTACATGCCCAGCAAGGTTACAGATGGGCTCCCCCAACACAGGTTGGCAAGATTCAGGAAGGACAGCGTCTGGTTCCCAGGCTAGAGGAAACCTACCATGGTGAGGCTATTGGGAAATGAGTGCTTAGAAGGAATTTATGAATCACACGAGGCAGGGTGGTGAGAAACGTGGCTGACATAGAAACCTCTGGAAGGGTATCTGGGAATCTAACATAATTAGCCTTTTATGTCCTTTGTTCTTAAAATTAATAACAGTATGATGATGAGTGAAGGTGAGAGGAGGAAGATTCAGGCAACAGGTAATGGAATTTTCACTGGATTTAGTTTTTCAAGGTATTGAAAGAGTTGTAGTGCCATCACTGTGGTTTGTCTCCACACACGCGTCCAGCAAGAAGCACAGAGACGCATGGTTGTAGAGAACATTGTGGCAGTGACTATTTTGACAGTGGGGGCAGGGCAGCCGGAAGTGTGGGCTACGGAGAACTTTATACATAAATGCTTAACAGCAACTCAAAGCCGCCTGCACTTTGGATCTCAAGTTGGTGTGACACTCTGTATCTGGAGCCATCAAAACCATGTTGGGATGGGACATTCAAAGGAGCAAAAGCAGGCAGGGTTACAGTTTGGCCCGGGCTCTGAGGCCCAAGCACACAGACTCACAAACATCAGAAAGCGATGGAGGCCTGAGAATCAAGTGCAAATGTGCTCATGTGCCAAGAAAACCGAAGATGGCTCTTTTCACAGCGTAGTGGGCTTGGCCACGTTCCAGAAACCATCAGCCAAGTAGCCTGCCCTGATACTTCAAAGGAAGAACTCGCGCTGATAAATCCTTCCCCACACTCTCCACAGCACACACTTCATCTTGAGGTATATAATACCGCCATGGTGAGTCACTGGGCTGGAGCCTTGGGCCTGTCCGTGGCACAGGGAGAAAGAAAAAAGTCTCCCACATCTGTTGTCTAGGCCAATTCCCCTCAGTCCTCAAAACGGCATGAAAACAGAGTAATAAAAACTGTCACAAGACAAATGAGTTACGGCCAGGTTTACCTGAACAGAGTCCCTCAACAGAACTGTAACAAATTCAGCCCTCCAGTTTTCCTTACTGTCTTTTATCACATTTTGATAAAAACTCATCAGACAAGGAGGAAGCCATCTACATTAGTCCTTGGACTGAGCTCAGAGATCTTGGGCAGTTTTAAACCATGAGACAAGCTGAGACCTTTTTTTTTTAACCACTCACACCTTTCTCAGGGGATCTGAAACTTGGAAAGCCTCTGTCTTCTGAATCGTATTCGATATAAATGAAAATTCAGCCAATATTCATGAGGATAGCCAAGATGAAGAATATCAAGGCTGGGTGTCATGGAAGAGGAGAAAGTAGCCAGGGAAGGCCGAGGTGGAGAGTGAGGGCCTTTGCTTCCTTATGGGGGAGAAATAATGAGAATTCCTGTGCTATGAATGCTACTCTGCCTGGACTTCTCATGGGCTGACTGGCGGGTTAGTCAGGCAGTAGACATTTTCCTATCTGGTCATTTAGCAATGATCTGTGGAAGGATAGTGGAAATAGTCTAGCTCATGGTTGGGTAAGACAAGTCAACGAACTCAGTGGCCACGTAGTAAGCTGGGAGACACATGTGTTCAGATGTGTGCATTTGGACGATTTGGGGGCACACAGATACAGATGCCTGGCCTTGCCATGCCACCCCATTCTTAAGCCTATTGTTATGCCTAACTGTTCACTTCCTGTAGGTATTCTCTTTCCAAATGACCCACACAAAAGTCTTTTCCGAAAGGCTCTTCTTGGTTTCAAGTGAGTTCTAATTTTCCCTGGGGACCCAAATGTAGTCAGATTAGACACCCTGGCAGGCAGCTAAGAGAAAGCCCCACACTTCATCTGTCCATAAGAAAAAGTGGAGCTGCCAATTTGTCTCTTTATAGGTGCTGAGAAAATCCTGCTCAGAATTTTAGTTGATAAGACCGTTTCAGAAGGGGCAGGGAGAGTATGGCCTCTCATGATCCAGGGCCCCCTTTGTCACCTAAGAAATAAAACTTGTCAAGTTTTATGTGGGACTCTCTGTCAATCTTATTGAGTAATTCCACACACATGAGCCACTCAAACTTGAGGAAAGTGACCTTGGTGAGCATGATGTTGACCTGCCAAGATAAGGAGCCTAAGAGACCATTAGCAAGAAGTGCTTGAGGCCCCTCGAGGGATATCCAACTGTCCAAACCACAGGCAGGGGAAGAAGAGGATTGTAACTCTCCTCAAACACCTCCAGAGCTGGATCCTGCACCTGTCAGGGTAGAGGGGTGGTGGGCATGGAAGTGACCACAAGATGCCAGGTAGGAGAGAGGCATTGACGCAGGGGCTGGCCTGCAAGTGTTAAATCCTGGAGGAGTAGAGCTAGATCCCAGGTGTATCCTTGGGCTCCCACTACCCAGTCCGCTTTGAGAAGAAGAGAAAGTAGGACATTCCCAGTGTTGGAGCCTTCTCCAAAGTACCTTCCAACTGAAGGGGTTATTGTGGGGAGCTCTACTTCGGCAAAAACACTACCCAATTGAAATCAGAAACTAGTTCTAACTGTTTTAACTCTACCACCTACTACTTCCCAGGACTTGAACACATTACTTGACGTTTCTAAAATTCATTCCTCATGAAGTTCTTATGGTGACTAAATAAGAAGGCATACAATATTAATAGTTTATTAAGTATTTTTCACAATCCAAACACAGTGTTGAGAATGTATGTATCCTAATGTTCAGGTGAAACACATAAAAAATACAAATATTGAGTAACTTGCCCAAGGCTGTACAGTTAAAACATGGCAGACACCTCATTCATATTTTGATTATTTTGTTTGTCATTTCAGCACTGCAAGAGCCTTGGTTACCACTGTAATATTGATTTTTTTTTTTTATCCAATGGCAATATTTTTTTGGTTGTTTGTGGGCAGACCACAAACTTATAAAAGGTTTCACCCAAGATAGCCATTGTTGTGTGATAAAGTTGGAAGACTGATCAAGCTAGACATAGCATTTTGCTATCATTTTTGTTTTGTGTTGCGTTATTAGCGACCACAGCCTTCACAGCACTGGAAAATCAACCTAGCTTCTTAGCCACCTGGTAACAGTTGTGAGGCTGAGTAAATTGGAGGTGAGAAGGAGACACAGAAAGATGGCATAGGGACACCCAAGGGCTGAACCAAAGCTCAGAAAATACACCATCATTTTATAGAAAAAATAGATTTCTGTTTTTTAAGGAGAAGATTGGCAAGAACTCCAGGCCAGATGCCCCAAATGGAAGGTGAAACTAACTCTGCAAGCCAATAAGGTTTCCATCAAGTGCCTGAGTGAACCCAGCCAAGCAGGGTTAGCAGTTCTGTGGCTGAGAATCCCCTGAGCTGGAACCACAGCTCTATCCTGAAATCACCTAATAGAGGTTTCCTGAACCTGCTTGGCCGCTCAGCCTCTGCTGGCCTCATTTCCACGTCTCCAAGATTTTGTGGTTAGACGTTGCAAAATGTGGAGTGAATTTCTTCAAGGTTTCTTTCTGTTCCAAAATTCTGAGATGTTTAATCGTGTTGAGAAAGGCACTTTGAATCTACTTTAGGTAAAACAATCCGAATCCAAGGCAAGGTCTGGCTTTGCTTTCGGCCAAGCATAATATTCCTGACCCTTTATGGTATGCATTCCCTTTTCAGAGCGGCTTAACATAAAGATATCTCCAACTCCCAACATGTTTCTTCTTTTTCTACTTCTCTTCCTTCTTCAGCTTGTTTGCCATCATCAGGCTTAGGGAGTTTTTTTTAATGTGTTTTTGCTTTACAGATAGTTCTTCAAGAACCCTGCTGCTCCTACTGACCTAGTAATGGAAGTAAACTTAGTTCACAGTCCTCTGAGCACCCTCACCTGTGTCCTGAGCACAAGTTCCCTCACATATGTACTGAATAAGGAAGCCATGACCACCTACAGACCCCCATCCCAACCCACCCAAGGGGTTCCTACCAATAGCCCCAACCAAACCGGTTCTGGGAGCATAAATTGGGCTGCTCAGATCATGTGACGCACCCTCCCGGACCACAGGTAGGGAGGGTGATGAGATAAAAATGAATGGAATAGCTCCGATTCTCTCTCTCCAAGGGTCTTAGTGAGAATCATAGAGATTCATGAGTTGGAAGGTAGGAAGGAAACAACCCAGCAACATTCTGCAGGAACTATATCAACAAAAGCCATGGGCGAGAGGAAGTGTGCGTGGGGAGAAGCTGAGAGTAATCCTGGGGTCCTAGGAAGCAAAACCTGAGCGACATGCAGAAGCGAAGATGGGACCCGTGGTTGTGTAGTGGTATAAACAGCAGAAAAGGAGAAATCTCCTGCCCCTCCAGGACAACAGGATAATGCAGTTCCTAGAATTGCTTTTGACCCTGTATCACCTCTCAGCGCCTATCTGCATGCCCTTCTCCACGGTGCTCGGCTCCTTGAAATTCCCCATGAGGGGGTGGGACAGATTCCTGCCTACGTAGAGGCATCGATGAGCCCCATCTCTTCACTGTACCCTGGGTCAGTCTCTCCGTCTTACCATGGAAAGGCCAACTAACTATAAAATGCCACATGGGCGCACTGGCTGAAGCATGACTTCCAGCCTGTTCACAACTCCCCCGACATCGACACCTCTGTTCTGGAAACTCCCAGAGTGCACCTTCCATTTTTATTGAATTGACCACGAGCCTGTTTTTAAAAATGCTCAAAAGCTTTTATATCCACCATGGCCTGATACTGTCCTCACAGTGTCTCCAGCCACTCATCAGTAAAAGCGCTGACACTATCACTTCGACTTCCACCTTACATTTGTACTTTTCCAGCTAGATGTGTCCAACTACTTTTCCAAGCAATTTCTCATACGTCACCTCTTTCGGACCTTGTAATAACCTTATGAGGCAACAGTTCCTAATATTTATATGGTGTCATCTAATTTAAAGACCATTTCACATACATAATCTCAATTTGATCAAATCCATTTAAATGGGGTCCTTTTCTCATTTTTCAGATGAGTAAATAGGGATGACAAAGAACTCGTCCAAGTCCGCCCAACAAAAACCAGTTTCTCCTAGAATGTATGGCCTCCGCTTCAGTGTTAAAATATTCCATAGTCTTTTATTCCAACACAGACACCCAGGAGCTGCTCTTAGCTGTGCTCTTATGACATTAGAGAGTGTCTAGTCTCTTGTTTCTGTTTACTAAGGCAAAGGTTCTTTAGGTTTAACACTTCTCATCCCTGGGACTGGGGCTGTCCACATGGCCTGGGAATGGCCATTTAGCAAGAAAACTCACCTCTGTCCTCTACAGATGCACTAACAATCCCCTGGTAATGTGAATTTAGCGCATAGAACTCTTTTCTCTAGTCACTTAATTTGATATATAGGTGTCCCAGAACTCAGATACCTGACACAAAGCTTTGCTCTAATTAAAGGACTTTTCTTTGAATACCAGAAAATGAATACTTTCAGGGTTGAGAATCATTAAACAGGCCTACTGTAAACACATTGTACCATTTCAGCCTGTGGGATAGAATTTTGAGATCATTTTAGTTTGAGGGGGAGAGAGAAAGAGAGAGTGACTCAAAATATAAATTGTTCTTCATTTTTATCTGTAACAAATGTTGTTGCTCTAATGATAGCACACAAAGCTGGTTGTTTTATCATGCCTTAAATAAGACCTTGACATTCAGTACCTCATCTTCCTGTCATTTGAAAGCCAAGGGAGTTGAAATTGCGTCCGCCCCAGTAGCTGTTCTCAGGCACCCAGATGGCTGATGCAGTTTATAATGGTAACTCTGGTGATTAGAGCAGCTTTGTACACGTAATAAAGCGAGCACTCTGTGAAGCCACATGAGCTGGATTCTGGAGGGTTCCTCCACAGTGTCTGAATACCGCAGAGCAAGGCCTTTAGAGAAAAGGTGGCCAATTCATGGCGTAAGAGCCCCATGCTGTCACCCAAGGGTTTCTTGCCAATACAAGATAATGGCCTCAGATTCTTCAAAATGTACTATTCTGGGTAAGCACTTACCAATCAGATCTGACTACAAGATGAAACTTAACTTGCCATGTAGAATTTAGACTATCCCCAACAAACAAGACTAGCCAGGACTGATCTCAGTCCCCAGACAATGGGCCCCACTACAGGGTCTCACTACAACTGGACACCATAACTGTGGGGTGATAACGCAAAATGTATCCATCACCTTCTATCATAAATGTGCCCTTGATACCTACTGCCCCACTCCTATTAGGAACGCGGTTAGAGTTATTCAAGTGCCACACTCCAGTAACACCAGACTGGGATTCCCCCACGCATTAGCACGTGTGGTTGGTTTCCCACTTCTGTGCCTTTACACACCAGTTCCCTCTGCCCAGAATGTCCTCCCTTGCAGATGACTTATAAATCTTCCTGATATTTCAAGACTTCAAGATTAAATATTACCAACTGACCATAACTCACTTCATCCCTGAGTTACCAACTACCCTTTCTCGAGCTCTGTCAACCCCAGGGAAAATGAATCACTTCTTTTCTGCGCTAACAATGTACTTGGCCATTCCTCTGTTGTTCACTTACCTCACTGATTTACCACCACCACCACCACCACTGCATCTGTCTCCCTAATGAACCACAAGCCCCTGGAGGACAGGAACACTCTTTGTGCCCAGCACCCAATTCCATGCCTACCACATAGTGAGGGCTCAGATATGTGATAGGAAAATGCATGGATTAATATTCGGGGAAATAAGGAAGTGGGCACAGAATAAAAGGTAAATACAGTCTCTCCTGTATTCATGTTTGAATCATGTAAAGGAAATACTTCCAACCCTACTCCCCTTTAGATTACAGACTTCTGTGTTAAGACACTCGGGCTTCCTTTAGTGCCTTAGTTAAGTGTGTATTTGGCGGCACAACAAGAGAACCTAAACAACCAGTTTAAACAAACAAGGGGTTAGTTTCTCACATAAGAAGTCTAAAAGAGGTTTGTTGATTCAGTGGTTTGCCATTGTCAGGGCTTTAAATCTATATTAAATTACCACCTCAAGATGGCTCCTAAAGCTCTGGTGGTAATTCCAGCATTTAGGGCAGAAAAAAAGGGGATTCCAGCTACATCGCCCTCCTCCCGGACTTGTGCACATATCTCATAGACCAAAACTAACTTGCATGATCAGGGCTACCTCCCACGCCTAGAGGGGAAGGAGGCTGGCAAATCTGGAACAAAATGATCTGGATGGCTTTAGGCTAAGCATGATCCATCACTAGGACACATTGCCTCCTGAGCAAAATCAGAGTTCTGCTGGTAAGACAGGGAACTAGATCTTAAGCAGGCAACTAAAGCATCTGCAAATTCAGAAAATATCTCCGGGCTTTAAAAATAAAGCATTACATCAGAATGAAAAAGTATCAGTGCTCACCACTTACTGTGAACCTTGAGGTTCTTTCTTAAGGACCCAATGAACAAGCCATCTGATGCCTGCCTGACTGATCCACTGCCAGGTCTAAGATTAAAGGTTGCATTCCTTTGCAACCATGACCCTGCTATGCATTCATTCAGCATGAGTCTCTGACACAGGAACCCAACCAGATTGACTCAAATTCTGATTTTTATGATGTTACACAATCAACTATGCGTGCCACACCATGCAGGTTGGCTGGGCAGCTTCAGGGTATCAGGTGCAAAAGACAGGAGCGATGGGGGAGCTGAGGGCATGGCCTTTCTTGGGGTTTTCTTGAGAAAGGTAAGGCAGGGCAGAGTACAGCTTAGGATTAGTCTGTCTGAATAGTTCTCTCATGCTTGGGGCTATAGGGGTGGTCTCAACTGTACAAAAGTGTATTTTGTACATGAAAATTGCAACCAGCCAAGCCCGTTGCAATCTCAGCCACTTGGCTGGCTAGCCTTGGGAGGGGTCTTTAAGGGCCCCCAGATGCCAGAAACATCAAGAATACAGAAAACAAGAAAACAGTTAATATAGTTGGCTCTTTATGCCAAATAGATAAACAGAGCAATAGTCAAGTTATACGTCCCTATAATCTAGCAATTCCTTTCCTACATAAAAACTCTAGAGCAGTGGTTCTCAACCTTCCTAATGCTGCAACCCTTTAATAGAATTCCTCATGCTGTGGTGACCCCCAACCATAAAATTATTTTTGTTGCTACTTTATAACTGTAATTTTGCTACTGTTATGAATCATAATGTAAAAATGTATCTGCAGGAGACCCCCAAAGGGGTTGCAACCCACGGGTTGAGAAATACATATATGCACCAGGAAAATACTCAAATGTTAATACTAGCGATAAAGAAATATCAGTGGGGGTGGTGCCTGCAGCTCAAAGGCAGGGCGCCAGCCCTGTATGCCAGAGGTGGTGGGTTCAAACCCAGCCCTGGCCAAAAACTGCCAAAAAAGAAAAAAGAAATACTAATGGGAGTGGGTAAACAAGTTGTATATTCATACCCTGGGAGACTAAATGGTAATAAAAATGAATAAACTAGAAATGCAGTCAACATAAGTGAAGCTCAGAAAGAGGCAAAGATAGAAAAATAATATATACTATATGGTTTTGTTTGTGTAAAGTTCCAAAACAGGAAAAACTAAACCACAGTGTTTATATAAGGTCATCAAACTAGAACGAGAAGGACACCATGATTGCCATACATGTCAGAACCAAGTGCTTTCCTCTGGGAGAGAGGGGGTTTGGGGATGGAAGTAAGATGAGGGCTTCCGGGATGTCCCATTCCTTGGTTGTTCATCATTTGTTATCCTGTGCTTTTCTGTGTGTACACATAGTCAATGATTTTTGAAAAGCCAAAAGAGAAGAGGTCGTTTATAATCAAACATCGTTTGTAAGGCAGTAACCTCCCTTCATTAACATAAAGCTTCCTGCATCAGTGGGAGGATGAAAAAAAAATATCCTTCCTTTAGTAGACCATGACAATCCTAGCATAAAATATATGTTTGTGGAGAATATATTGATCCAGTATTTTTCCAATAACCCTAAATTCTTGCTTTGTCTTGTCTGCCTGCAGCCAGACCCCCAGAAATGCCATGCTTGGTGTTTGTACTCTCCCTCCTGGGTCATCTCTTCCCCAGAGGCATATTTCAAAGCTGTTTCTGGAAGCCAGCTTTGGCTGGCATTCTGGCCATATATAATTTTTTTTTTTTGAATAAGGAGGAATTATAAACTTCCTTGAAGTTGGGAGGCAGAGAGACACATCAAGGGTAATTACATCCTGCCTACTTCAAGTCCCCCTATAGCTGCAATTGGACATGCCCCTTCTTTATTTCCCGTCCTAAAGTGGTGTGCACTGCTGCTCTGTGTTTGAAACAGCTGCCAGCCCTCCCCCGCCCCAGGCAGCTGCTCCTAGCTGCCGTGTGAAATGAGTCTGATATCCCTGGCGCCTCAACACCTCGGCTCTAGAGTCTGTGATACACTTCACTGTACAGGTAAAAATTACATGCTCAGAACTTGAGATTTGCTTTTGGCTGCTTCTTTTGTAAGCACCAAAGATCAGCATTTTATGGGTAAGCTCAAGTTCCCAGGAGGGTAGGGGTGAGAGAGGGGGATATCTAATCAGCTGAGTGGCTTGAATTTTTGCCCATGAACCAAAGAACCTGAACCAAAGCAGGTGGCAAGGGGAGATGGGAAGTAGGACGAGGACTACTCTGAAATCTTGATGGAAAGTCTAAGTGCACAGCCAAGTGCATTTCTCTGAATTGGCAAGATGCCTAAAATAAAGGGTGAAAGGCTGAGCTCGGGGGCAGGAGGGTAAAGGGCTTTCTGTTTTGTTTTCACTTCTGGGTGAATTCACTAAAGTTATTAAATATTATAATGTTAAATCGAGGAAGAAGGATTTTGTGAAAAAGAGAAAGAAATCATCTGGGAAAACAAAGAGCGGAGGCACCTACAAGAAAAGAGAGATTCAAAGAGACACAGAGAAAAACAGAGATAGAGAGAGACGCTAAAAGCAGAGATAGACTGAAAGAGAGGCACAGGAAGTCAGTGGACCGAAACTTCCCTTGGCTTTGTTCACCTGGGTGGTTAGGATGTGAAGTAGAACTCTCTGCACTGTCCAGACCAGCACTGTACTTAAACCCATTTAATGACTGTGATGGATTGCACACTTACCACCAATAGCCTTGTTCTTACTCGCCCTGACTACTAATGGGCTGTAAATATGGTCTTTACGAAAGAAACCAGTTTTGATGTGGATTTGTGTTCACCTATGTTAATGACATGCCAGGGAAATAGATTAGCTGCTGTCTGCCCATGACTCACTGCACTGTGTTTACCTGACCCAG
>CAUYQV010077084.1:0-37818 GCA_963574575.1 Galagoides demidoff
TATGCAGCCTTAAAAAGAGATGGAGATTTTACCACTTTTATGTTTACATGGATGGAGCTGAAACATATCCTACTTAGTAAAGTATCTCAAGAATGGAAGAAAAAATATCCAATGTACTCAGTACTATTATGAAACCAATTTACAATCACTCACACTTTCATATGAAGAATAGATTACAACTATGGCCCAAGATAAAGGAGGGAGGAGAGGTGATGGGAGAGGATGGGGAAGGTCAGATCAAGGGAAGGTGAATGGTGGGATCACACCTATGGTGTATAATGCAAGGATACATGTAGGCTCTATTAATACAGAGTCTAAACATCTTAACAAAATAATTAAGTAAACGAGATGAGGTATATGCTAACCAGTGTGATGTAAGCATTCCTAATTCTATATGAAATCAGCACAATATACCCCTTAAATGCATTAATGTATACATGATTATGTGTTTATTATTTAATAAAAAAAATTTAAAAAATAAAATACCAACATCATACTTTCAAGAACTCAAAAAAATTGTTCTTCATTTTGTATAGAACCAGAAAAACCCTATATAAACAAGGCAATTTTTAGTAATAAAAACAAAACTGGAGGTATCACCTACGAGACTTTAGGTTATATTACAATTCCACAGTGATCAAAATAGCATGGTATTAGCACAAAAATAGAGATATTTCTATATGCAGCCAAATAGAAAACCAAGAGATGAAACCAGTCTCTAGTTACTATCTGATCTTTGGTAAACCTAACAAAAGCATATAGTGGGGAAAACAAACACTATTCAATAAATGGTTTTAGGACAACTGGATAACTGCACGTAAATGACTGAAATTGGATCTGCACCTTTTGCCCCATACAAAAATTGACTCAAGATGGATAAAAGATTTTATTCTAAGATGCGAAACAATAACATCCTAGAAGAAAGTGTGGGAAAAACTCTTGAGGATGTTAGCCAAGGGAAAGATTTTATGAAGAAGATATCAGTGGCAATTGCAACAACAAAAATAAACAATATGACTTGATTAAACTGAAAAAATTTTGCCCAACTAAGGATACAACAATTAAAGCAAATAGACAACTTTCAGAATGGGGCAAAATATATGCATGTTATGAATCTGACAAAGGCTTGACAACTAGTATCCATAGAGAACTCAAATTAATCAACAAAAAAGAGCAAACAATCTCATCTATCACAGGGCAAGAGGCATGAATGGAATCTTCTCTGAGGAAGACAGATTAATGGCTAACAAACATATTAAAAAATACTCATTGTCCCCAATCATCAGAGAAATGCAAATCAAATCACCTTGAGATTTCAACTAGCCCCAATGAGAATAGCCCACATCACAAAGTCCCAGATACTGGTGTAGATGTGGAAAGACAGGGTCACTTTTATACTGTTAGTAGGATTACAAACTAATACAGCCTCTTTGGAAAGAAGAATGGAGAATTCTCAAAGAACTGAAGTTAGACCTCCCATTTGACCTCATAATTCCCCTACTAGGCATCTACCCAGAGAAAGCATTTTATTATAAAGACATTTGCACTACATTGTTTATTGCAGCTCAATTTACTATCACCAAAATGTGGAAACAACCTAAATGTCCATCAACTCAGGAATGAATTAGCAAGCTGTGGTATATATATACCTTAGAGTACTATAATGCTGTAAGAAAAGATGATGATTTTAGATCTTTTGTATTAACGTAGATGGAGTTCAAACACATTCTTCTTAGTAAAGTATCACAAGAATGGAAAAGCAAATATCCAATATACTCAATTTTATTATGAAGCCAGTAGATGATCTAAGGCACTCCCACACAGGAGAGAAACTTAATTCTATTCAAGTTGGGGGAGTGAACAAGTGAGGAGGGGATTAGTGTGCTTCCACTTAAAGGGCACAAGAGAGGGGTGTATGACACATCTTTCGGGTGTGGGACACAGTAAAAGGGACACTACCTAACAAATTCAAAAATTGTGACCTGGTTGTTTGTACCCTCACAATAACCTGAAATTTAAAAAAAAAAAAACAGTCAAAACTAAAATACTATATTGTAAGAGCAGATTGGCTAAGGAAATCACACAAAGGCCAATACATTGGTGTAGATAATTTTGTATTTCTTATATTGGGTGATGGGTGCAAGTGTATTACTATGCAGCATAACTGTATTCTATAGCAAATATTAAATGCTCTATTATAAAAAATAATTTTTTAAAAAATCTAAAAAGAGGAAAAAGAAGAGTATTCCAAAAAAGGAAAAATTTATTTAACGTATGAAGACCTGACAACTTAAATGTCCAACAATAGCAGTTAATATAAATAAAATTGGTAAATCTATAAAAAATACAACTATGCAGTCACAAAAAGATTCATAAAACAAAACCTAATAATGATACCAGATAATTTTCAATATATAAGCCTACATTATACTTTCATATTATATATATATATATCTTATACTGATACATATATGTAATACATGCATAATTTTTATATGCAGTATATAACTTACATGTACAGATTATATGGACTAAACTATTAGAAAGAGGGTCATCAGAATTTGGTTTTTTTGTCAGCTGATATATTGGAGATTATTTTTGGTTTTTTTAATACTTATTTTTCTATATTTTTAAAGTTTCAGCAATTGTCTTTGGCAATGAGGAATAATCAAAATAAATATTAATTGAAAAAACTCACTGAAAGAGCAGTAAGAATTGGCCTCTGGCTTCTTTCTTTGTCTCTTTTGTTTTGGATATAGAGTTTGTCAGCACACTCTCTCTAAAGAGAGAGCAAAGGTCATTTTTCCTATACTTATGTTAGTTTTCTAAGGAAGAGAGGAAGTAATTTTTGAAAGATGGAGGGATAGAAAAAGATTCTTATGTAATTGTATTATTTATATACTTGCCTTTCACACTATGTAAATATTTTACACAATTGTAAGATAAAAATAAAATTTAAAAAGTAATTTTTAGAAAGATAAATAAAATGAAATGAATAGACTTAATATATGTACAGTTGGTTGCATAAAAACAAAGGGAAACTATTCTGTGGTATTAAAATATGGTAATTTGACATCTAATGGGATGTATGTTACATACAAAAAGAATTTTAAAAATCATAAATTATTTTCAGTAATCATATTATCATGGGCTGTGTATGTATTATGATCCTGACCCTGTTGTGAGTATACTATGGGATAAGACAACTGAATCATTATGGGATATACCCATTCTATCATTGCTGTTATTGAAAACTGAGATTCTTGGCAAGGGAAAGAGGACATACAGATTTAATATTGAAGAGCTCATAGAAAAACTCTGTGGTCCTGAATTAAAGTTGGAAGAATCTCTATGAGTGGAATGGGTATATATTACCAAGCTCTGTCCTCTGAAAAGATCTAGAAATGTTTACCAACCCACAAACAATGATTAGTCCTAGTGCCCAGGTTATAGTGTCCAAATACCATTTCCCAGGGTGGTGCCTATGGCTCAGTAAGTAGGGTGCTGGCCTCATATATCTAGGATGGTGGGATCAAACCTGGCCCTGGCCAAACTGCAATAAAAAATAGCCCAGCATTATAATATTCCATGGTACATATACCACAATTTATTGATCCATTCATGGGTCGATGGGCACTTGGGCTTCTTCTATGTTGCGCTGCAATAAATATTCTGGTACATATATCTTTGTTATAATGTGATTTTTTGTCTTCCAGATATATACCTAGTAGAGGAATCGTAGGATTGAGTAGGTCTATTTTGCAGCCTTAAAGAAAGATGGAGATTTTACCTCTTACATGTTTACATGGATGGAGCTGGAACATATTCTTCTTAGCAAAGTATCTCAAGAATGGGGAAAAAAGTATCCAATGTACTCAGTCTTACTATGAAACTATAGCCCAAGAAGAAGGGAAAAGGGGAGAGGAAAGGGAAGGGAGAGGGGAGGATGGTGGAGGGAGAGTAGTTGGTGTGACCACACCTACAGTGCATCTTACAAGGGTATATGTGAAATTTACTAGGTGTAGAATATAAATGTCTTAACACAATAACTAAGAAAATGCCGTGAAGGCTATGTTGGCCAGTTTGATGAAAGCATTTCAGATTGCATGTAAAACTAGCACATTGTACCCCATGATTGCCTTAATGTACACAGCTATGATTTAATAAATAAATAAATAGCTGAGCACTGTGGTGGGCGCCTGTAGTCCCAGCTCCCAGCTACTTGGGAGGCTGAGGCAAGAAAATCTCCTAAGCCCAAGAGCTGGAGGTTGCTGTGAGCTGTGACGCCATAGCACTCTACCGAGGAAGACAAAATGAGACTTTATCTCTTAAAAAACAAACAAACAAACCAAAAAATCCCAAATACCATTTCCTACTAACAGGAGCCTAGACATCTTTAAGAAATTGTTGATTCAATTCTGGTCTGAGGCAGCGTATGTATAAAATAAATAGCAAATAGAAAGGAAGCTACTAAAGTTTATTAGAATCTTGTGAAAATCTCCTCTTCAGGAAAAATGTTTTATAATTTATAAGATTTATAAAACTCCAATTGATTGAAACATTTCAAATATATTTAAACCCATGAGTTTATAACGATGTGTTAAAAAAAATAACACTGGGCAAACTAAAAACACACCTCACTAGTTTGAGAACTGATATATAAAGGGAAAAGTCATGTAGTTAGCCTGCCTTTCCTAAACGCACTCTGCCACTCAGTAACTAAGAGTTGATCAGGGGAAAGTTTCTTTTTATAGGATTATTACAGCTAATATACAAGGAAGCTGTGATAACACAATATTTTTCAAGGAATGAACTAGTGAAACTCAATATTGATCATTAATGACTGCTAGCATGATAAAAACATAAACCACCGGACAACACGTGCCTCTTGGTAGAAGTAATATCACTGATTCTGCTGTTTCACCAAAGAAATTAAATCTGAATTGGATCATGAGAACATACTATATATATTATTTCCTAATACGCAAAAAATACTAAGGACATAAGAACATGTTAAATAATACCACAAGGATGCAATGAGCAAAATCCAGAATATGGGAACCTCCATGAGACAAATAATCATGCTAGAAATAAATGGCAAGGAAATACTGTGTGTTGCAAGGAAATAGCAATGTATGGACCTTATTTGGCTCCTGATTCAAACACGTCAACTTTAAGAATGCTGAGGCACTGGGGACTTGAACACCGATTAGACATTTGAAGATATTAAGGCATTATTGTGATATTTTTAAGGGAGACGATGATAATCTGATTATGGTTTAAAAAACAAAGGCAACCTGACTCCCTATCAGAGTAGTCTGGTTTTAGCTGAAGAACAAAAGGATTTATGGAAAGTGAAAATGGAAGACATGTTAAGGAAGCTCCCGCCTGCCCTCCCCCAAGTTTGCAGAAGGATATCTATAGAATAACAACAGATGTCCTAGGAAAGAATGCAAAGCCTCATTCTCCCTCAAGATTCTAGGGCTATTCATAAACTGTTCAACTATTTTATGTCATCAGCAGAGTTCCTCCAGTGAATTACAGCCCTCTATCCGCGTTGGGACCATCCATTACAAGATACAACCAGCAGCCAAGATGCAGTTGGCTCATCTCACTAAGTGTTTTCATAAGCAGATTTATAATGAGAGGAAAATGCATTTTTATTGATAGTAAGCAGGGCTGCAGAGAACTTCCCCAAATTATTAGGGGTTGTTACAGGGGCAATTTGCAGAGCCTTCTTCCAATCAGATAATAAAACAGCCCCCAACTCTGCTAGCTTTTTAAAATCTACTAAACAATGTGAAGCACAGTTTCATTTTTTCTTTCTGGCTGGAGATGGTGGAAATGTTCATCACCCAGTGTGAAGTAATATGTGAAACAGGTGTTTTATTCCCTAGCAGGTAAAATGGGTTTGATTCCTGTGAGATGTAGACATTTCAAGGCTACCAGCAAGAGGTCCAGATGGTGTGTATTTTCATATCTAATATTATATAAAAGATTTCAAATGTATCCCGACTCTTAACAAAACCATAAATTCACAGCTTATTGCCATGCTGAACAGCTCTGGTAGCTACTAATTAGTATTACTGTTTTTGCTTTGCTCTTACAGGGATCACTAGCATATCGGAGCCTTTTCATTTTTAGCTTCCGGTAAAAAGACAAAGACTTTCAGGGTAGGAGCCCATCTCACTTAAGGGCCAGCTGCATGTAGAACATTAGAACTTTCGGGGATATACAAATGTTTATGGGGCCACGGATGGAAACGTGGGTTAACATTTTAAGGAAAAGCACTTTCAACTTTAAGGACAGAAGCTTCTGCCTAATTATTACCTATTTGGTTGTTACCAATATTTCTAGAAATATTATTGAGAGTCTTTTAATGATAATGACACCAAGAGCAAACATTATTGCAAGTTTGTTACGAACCAGGCATTTTTCTGATTATGCTATATAGGCTCTCATTTGCTACTCCTAATCACTCTTGGAGACAGCAGTATTAGCTCCATGTCACATATGAGGCAATTGAGGTTTAGAAAACTTCAGCAACTTTCTCAAGAGCCAATGCAGGTTTAACTAATAGCAGAGCCCTCACTTTCAATAAGAACAGTAAACTTCCTCTTTTTCAGGTAGCATGGTGGTCCAGAAGGCTTTGTTGTATTATGTGCAGAAGGAGACCCTTGGAATGAGTTCTCTAGGATTTGTAGATAACATCACCATGAAGAAAGGAAGTTCAGTCAGCAACACAATGGGTTTGGGTTGTTCCCGTTCCAGAAAGCAGCAACCTCGGTCTTACTGAAGGGTAATGAACCAGCCCATTCTTCCCAGGGGCCACGGGCAGAGTTTAACCTCCTGATCCATTCTCTTACCTCCCACCCTCATGCTAATCAGTTTATCAATCACAGATCTGTGAAAAGAACATTTGACTTCTTAAGAATATTTAATATGCTATACAGAATGGAGAGGAAAAGAAAATATAGCAACAAGTACTATAGGCAAACTCAATGATCTTTTTATGAACAAGTGCTTCTTATTTTCTGTTGAGAAGAGTCAGCAGGCTTGATTTCTTACATCCTGATACTGCCAAGGTTTAAGATTCCATGGACACTTAAGCCTGAGAACGCAGAGTGAAAAATGTAACGGTGAGAGAATTTAGGCTGCTCATCTGCCCTTCACTTGACCCTTTGATCTTCAGTCAGTCCCTTCACCTCGGTGGAGTTAAGCGTTCTCATCTCTAGAAGTCTTCATGTGAAATAGTGTCTATGTGCTCGTTGAACTTTAAAAATCAATGCCTTAATGCCCATGTATTTGCCCATAGCTTCGATGAGTGGACTTGTCAGAATAATAATACAATGATTATTTTATTGGGGGAACATAACTGATTAAATAAAAACCCTTTAAAACAGTGATTTGGGGGATCCATCTTATAAAAATTAAAAATACAAGATTAATCCAACATGATCTTACCTACAAGGCAGACTCTGAAATGAGAACACAGTTTAAGGAACCCTAAAGAAATTGGACCTTTCTGGGTGAGTTTTGTGGAATGAAGTTCATTGTTTAATCTTTATGCTACTTAATTCCTGTGGTAATAGAGGCATTTGTGCCTCAACTTTCTAGGAGAGCCAGAAAAACGTCACATAAAAAGCAAAGCCCGACCCTCCTGTAGGCAACTAAAGCTTGGCTTTCACGTCTACCTTTAGTCCGGGCACTTTTTTCACAGGTGAGAAAGATATTGGCTAACAGAAGTCTGAATAGATTCCTCCATGCTCAACTGATTTGTGGAGAAATATCCGTCTGCCTTTTATGTTCAGGTGTGACGTGCAGAAGTCAGGTGTGGAAAGGAGGGATGCCTGTTGCCCTCCACAAGGAGCAAACAATCTCCCTAAATCTGATTCTGCAGAATGGCTTCAGATTCTGCCTCCATTTCTCAATGATTACGAGTTTTGCGCCTTATCGTCTCTCCTTTTATTCCTGCAATATTTGCATTTTATGTTTTTACTCTCTTAATGCCTGAGCAATTTGAAACTCTCATATTTCCACAATTCCCCGGTCTCATTCCTAAAGCATTGTGATTCCCTTTCAGCTTTTCACAGGCACGTGTCCTGGGAAAGACAGCAAGTCCTCCCCGTCAATCCAATTTGTGATAAGGATTTCCCCAGGTGCACCCATTCCATGGGCCCCGTGACGCTTCGTGCCTGGTTGGCATCCTTTCGGGAAGCATTTGTATTGCTTTTTCATCTCAGAAAAGATACTCTAGTCACAAACCAGTCATCTGCCTGTTAAGCTGTATTTAGAACAAATCACTCCAAAGGAAAACAACGATGACAACAACAAAAGAGCTACGCTTATTTCTTTCTAGACTTTTAACAAAATGTTTGATGTTGTGGAGATTTCCAAACAATTAATGTGAAATTGGGGACTGTTGTTCATGTGATTTATTTACCATAGATAGAGAACTCAGCTGGAGTGTTGCTGTCAATGATTTCTCCCAATGAAATTGTACCAGAGAGTTGGAAAATTGGTAAACTCTTTCCTGAGAGGAAGTGCATTTTCAAAGAATGAAAGTTAGCAGGGTCATGGTGCTTAAAACCACAAGCTACAGGACAGTCTAACCCGCTCCACCAAAGGGTTCATCGTGCTGTGAATGCTTGATTTCATATGCACGATTGGCTGGCTATTCAAAGGAAGGGGATCTCTTGCAGATTAAGAAATATCCTAGTACTTTTCATGGTGTCCCATGCTGTAGATCAAGGGCGCACACTATGGACACATGTGCACAGACATGATACAATAGAAAGAATACTTAACAGGCAGCACATTTTTTTTTTTAAAGTAAGATCCTAGAACTGGAAAATCCCAAACTCTCATCAACTTCACGAATCCAAAATAGAAGACTCCAAAGGAACCCAAAGACCTGTTTCTCTTGAATAGTTTTTCAGACTCTCAGTTCAGGATCTGTGAGAGGTCAGCCAGGTTTCCTTTCTACAGGGTCGTGCAATAAGAGATCAGAAATAAAAAAGAAGCAGTGGTACTGTACAGAATAGTAAAAATGAAATAGAGAAGGTGTGAAGTTAGATGCTTGATTTATGTGCGGAAAACTAGCGCCAAGAATATTGTTATGGGCCTGGCTCCTAGAGGCAAGATTTGTTAGCAGAAACTGTCTCTAAATATTTATGCTCAGCTAAATAATTGCTAAATAATTCCAGTTCTCAGCTGGAAATCTAGGATCAAGGCTAGCCTAAATCAGTAGATCTGTGTGATAGTATAGAGCTATTTTATCCCGTGGTACTCTGGCTCAATGATACTTTCAACTTTCCACATATAATTGATATACTTTTATAAAAGCCTTTTCGTGGCTCCACATAGGAAGGCTTCCTTTGGAAATATTTCCCTAAAATAAACAAAGCACTTCAAGCAGCCCATTCAGTGCATTTGTTTTAAGATTATTAAAGAAATACAGAGTTTTGGCTTTCACACAGTGTGCTAACACAGATTCTTTCATTTGCTGGTTCTTGAATGTGCAGTGGGGTGTTGACATTGAGGGTAACAGAGGGATATTTCTTCAGCACCTTGGACTTTACCTTCCTGAGAATCAGCATATGTTTCTAACATTATTTTTATGGCCCTGACTGGTGCTCAGTGAACCCAAGATTGAAAGCAGGACTCCAGTCTGCGGAGACTTTAGAAGAAAATATTTTGTATAAACCAAGAGACAAAGAAGGAGCTTTATCATTTAATTTGCCAGAGAAGCATCTTAAAAATTCCCACTTTCTTCTCATATCAGAACAGGGTTGAGAGGTTATTGACCAAAAATTAAAAATAATAAGTTTAAAAAGAGTTAGTTGAAATGGAAGCCGACTCTTTTACTTTTCTTTTTTCTTTTTTACCTCTTGGACCCCATAAAAATGTTTCAAATGCTACAAAGGGGTTCTAGAGTCTAGAGTGGACTCTGCCACAAACAGATTCTGTGATAAGTCACTTCCCCTCTTCGTGCTTTTCTCATCTGTGAGCAGAAGATGGGATGTAGCATCTGGTGAATGTTTCCGGGTCTACCATTCAGAGATTGACCTCTGACTTTTTCAAGACATGTTACAGAAACCAAGAGAATAAGAGAGAGGCAGAAACTGATGAAAGAAATGATTTCAGCTGTAGCCTTGGGGGAGTTAACTAAACGTTTGATTTTCGTGGTAGTGGGGAAGAAATTTGGGGCCATTTACTGCTAGTGCTCCCTGACTACATTATCCTGAGCTGGAGGAAAACAATGTATCGATGTTACCAAAAGACATTTTAAGAAAGGGTAAAGAAAGAAATCATTTAGCTAGAGCTAATAAGTATGTATAGTTTCCTGTGTTGTTTTGTTTTGTGTTTTATAAGACAAAGAAATGGAGAAGTTTTTCTCTCCATACCAGACAGAGATAGAGCGTTGGAGCTTTGCAATCTAATGCAGATCTATTTTGCCCACTAATGCAAAAATAACATCATGTGCATTAAGAAAGCTCTGGATCTGTTTAAATCAATTACAGTTAATGTATTTTAATATCTGGGCTCTTTCCTTATCAATATAACTCTGCCATGTTTTCTTCTCAGAGTCCAAGGTGATGAAAAATAGACTCATTTACTCTATTACATCTTATAACTGTGGCTTCCAGAATTTTTTTCCCTTTAGTTGTGAAGCCACAAGAAGCCTCTATGTGGCTCTAACGCTGCTGTTGGTTTTCATACCACAATACTCAAGGGCATTTCTCTCCTTCAGGCTGCTATTGTTTCCAATCTGGAGATAAATGCACACTTGATAAAACTATTTTAATGATGCTAATATTAACACTTTGGTAGAATACTTTATCTGCCAGTAATAGCCGTAAAGAGTTTGTTGAGATTTTGTCATCTCATACATTTTAATAGAATATTAGGTTTGTAATTAACAAGAAAAATACAGTAGCTCTCCTTCTCCCTTCCTTCCTATTCCCGTAATGACTACCAGTGGAATGTTTGCTGTTTGGTACCCTTTGCAGGCCAATCAATATTTTGGTGAATGAAGAAGTCTGAAGCACAGAAATGCAGTGTAAACAAATGAGAAACATTAAAAGTATGCTAAATATTATAGCCAGTTGATTATGTAAATTTAAACAGTGTAGGGGAAAGGAATTGCTTATTAAATTAGTCTGTTTTTAGTTCACTCTGGCATTGTATATTATACACCATAGCCAGATATTTCATAAATAGACTCCTTTTACAAGCTGGAGGTGTGGGGAATGCCAGCTGATTAATGAAATGGTGTATGGGCTCGGAGTCCACGGTGGAAAGAACTTGCCTTGTGATTGTTTCCATTGCACAGCTCAGGACCTCTGTGGAGTGCAAACAATGGAGACGGGAGATGGAGAGGGAGAGAATGAATGAGGATAATAAGAGGACTCTGATGGGCAGTTCATCCCAATAGTACCACCTGTTACACCAGTCTGTGTATTGGTTGATTTTTAACTGTGTCCCAGTACTGATATTCATAGATTATGAATCTATGGCTTAAATTTTCTATTAAGAATTTACTGATTAAATTCCATCCACAGTAGTTTTGATTAGCCAATTGTAGGGGTACCTACACGTTTGTGACTCAACAGTTTGGGAATACCTAAAGAAATCTCAATTACAGTGGCAGAGTGACCTGGGACACATCTCATAATGGGGCAGAAACTCAATTGCAATCTAGGAAGGAGAAACCTGATCTGGCATAATGGATCCTATTTGAGAACAGATCATGTAAAAAGCAAAAAGCAAGAAGTTGTCATTTATGCACCTTGAAAGATGAGAAGAGTGTCCTCTATTAGGGTATTGGGGGAATCCATCTTCCAGGTGGGTAAGTCCTGACCTTGAAGACTTGTCTACCCAAATCTGATGTTCTTAAATCTCCCATTTCATTTCCCAATTTCTCTAATTTCCTAGTAGCTCTGATTTACATTTGGGGCTTTCTCCTCTGCTTCTTTTCTACTTAGAAGTCTTATCACCCAGTGACCTGGTTCCTTTAGCTTCTATCCTCTCCTGCTCCTCTTTCTAGAAAAACAGAAATTTATTTTCTGTTTCAAAATCCTGGATTTGTGTAGCCCTTGAGGTCCTCCTCTGTCGTGGTTTACATGGGCCCTTCCTCCTGCATCTTCTCTTCCTAAGCATAATCCCCACCTCCATCTACCTACAGCATAATTCCAGTTAGTTCACACTAAAAAGGGACCTTCCCTCGTTCCAGCTCCACTCTTGTATCACTAGTACCTATTTCTCCTTACGTAACCACTCAAACTCTGGAGAGAGTACTACCTGGCATCTGCAGGTGTTTCCTCACCGCTCACACATATGCAAAGCCCATGCATTCTGATCTGGGTGCCTATCATTTCATGGAACCATTAGGCTGAAGGTCCTCAGTGACATTTTCATGAACAAACACAGCAGCCTTCTCCTAGCTTGAATCTCTCATCATTTTGCATCACAGGAGTCTATGAATCACTTTCCACTCACCAAATTCTCTCCTCCTTTGACAATACCATGTACCTCTT
Source organism: Galagoides demidoff (assembly GCA_963574575.1). NCBI lineage: Eukaryota > Metazoa > Chordata > Mammalia > Primates > Galagidae > Galagoides > Galagoides demidoff. Next base: position 12,540 of record CAUYQV010077084.1, read on the forward strand.
GTTCTGCAGCCTCTGATTGCTGTTTGTGTGTTTCCTTTGCTTTCTCTTCTCAAAAGTACTTTCTATGAATATACGCTTCATATATATTAACATTATCCAGAACCTGAATGGGTAAAATATGTGCTATTTGTCATTTCAGAGATGAAGAGGCAGGGGATGACAGAGTTTAAATAACTTGCTCCAAGTCACATACCTCATACTCAAGACTGAGATAAGATTTAATACCGGGTCTAACTGTGAAGTGCTTTGGGCTGTATCGTCTTTAGCTAATGACTTCAGAGGACTCTGAAATGTTTCTTCTCAGAACCCAAGGTGATGAAAACTGGACTCATGCTATTGCATCTTAATAACTACAGCTTCAAGGTTTTTACTTAATTCTAGTTTTTAAATTGCTCATGAAGCCACAAGCAATATTACTGGAACTCCCTCACCTGCCAAGCCAGCCACTTAATCCACAAATCTGTCTGCATCTGCTTCTCTTTCTAGTACCACAGAAGACCAGCCTCTTCCCTTTATGCTCTGCATCTCTCTGTGTGCCTTCCTTATGGTCCTTCTCTCTCTCTCCCAGGGCCGTCCTTTCTCCCAACTTTACTGCAGCAGTTTCCTAAACATGCAGCCATGCTCTGCTCTTTCCCATTCTAAAAGAGTCCCTCTCCTGAGACCATGTGCCACTGCAACTTCTGCCCCATTTCTGGAGAAATTCTGTGCTCATCGGTCTCCATCTTTCCACCTCTTATTTACATTTTGACTTAAATTATGTTCTCACCTGGTCTCCACTACTCAACTGAAATTCCTCTTGACAAGGTTTTGACACACTTCCTGGGGCTGGCTGCAGTGAAACTTTCCTGTCCTGGTCCTGCTCTCCCGCAGCCTCCCCACTCCTTAATTCGCTTCCAAGTTGCCGTGCTCTTCTGGTTTTCCTCCTCCCTCCCTGGCTGCTCCTGCTTAGTCCCCTTACGGCTCCTCTTCCTCTAACCTGCTGTGAAATGTCGGAATCTTTCCTCTCTCCCCGGTCATCATGGAGGGTTTCACACAATCCTGTTGGTTTAAATACCACCTATTTGATAATCAGTCTCAAATTAAATTTTTCTTTAGCCTCCAGATTTATGTATCCAATTCTTTATTGTGCAACATCCTGATTCAGATGTTAGACTGGCATTTTAAATTTAACAAAGACAAATGAATCATCAAGTTAATGTACCTCAAACTTACCCTTTAGTAGTTTTCCCTCTCTCAGAAAATGGTACCATTATCCCTCTCAGCAGCTCAGTGCAGAAATTCAGAAGTTATCATGGATGCCTTTCTTTCCCATTTCTTCTCCAAATTGTACTTCAACTCCATCCTAGTTTGCAATTCTATTGCCACAATCCTGGTTCTATTTGCCTTAATATCTTACCTTTGGAAAGATATCTCACTTTTCACTTTTGCTCCCATCCGATCTGTTCTTAAGCCTGCCTTTTAAAACATTAATGATAACATATAATTTCCTTTAAATTGTTCAGTGATTTCCCCTGGAATTTAGCACAAGACCTCCTCCTCATGGTGTCTCCCTCCCCTGCTCCACCTGGTGCCCCTTGCCCCATCTCTTGCAATGCTCCTGCCGTATCAGCCTCCTTTCTTGTCCTCAAACACATCCAGGTCATTTGTGCCTCACAGGGTGTCACATGCTGGCCCTTTGCCTCAACAGCTTTTCACATAGTGGGATTCTTCAAGTTTCAGTTAAAATGCACTCTCATAAGGTCTGTCTGTACCAGACACCTGTGGCTCAAAGGAGTAGGGTGCCAGCCCCATATACCAGAGGTGGCAGGTTCAAACCCAGCCCCGGCCAAAAAAAAAAAAAGAAAAGAAAAGGTGGAGACCCCCATTCCCAATGGTCTCCATCGCATCTCCCTGTTATTTCCTTCAGAGTTTTTACTCACGGTCTAAATGTGTCTTATTTGTTTTTTTATCTGTCCTCACTCTTCAATAACACTGTTTGAGAAAACTTTCTGCAATGTTAAAAATGTTCCTCTGAGTTGTCTGATACAGTAACTACTAGCCACATATGGTTATTGCTCACTTGAAATTTGACTTGTGAGACTGAGGAACCGAATTTTTAATCATAATTAACTTAACGTCACATCTGTCTAGTGGCTGCCACAATAAACAGAATGGTGCTCCGTGAGGACAGGAATCTGTGTCTGATATTTTCACTATTGTAAATCCATTGCTTATAAAAGCACCTGAAACACACAGATGATGCTGAGTAATATTTGTATAATGCATGAATGAATGTATTTGTGATTTCTGGTTAGGTTGAAATTCTCAGAGAAAAAGGATTATGAATTATAGCATGCCTTGTATGTAATACAACTTTCCTTTCAGAGATGTGTTCGGTCTGTATACGGCTTTCCTAGATTAATTAGGATTCTAAGGGAGAGACACAATATTATAAATTAAATTTTTGACCATGTTGAAAACATGCTTGTTTCTTTTGCTGTGTTTTGTTAACCAGTGATACAATTATGCTATCTATGGAGTTATCATAGGCAATTAATGAATTAATCAATTTATTTAATTCACAGGCAGAAAGATATTCTGTTTTCTAGTGTTGTCTACTAATTATGCAGTAAATCAAGGCTTTGAAGAGTTTCAACAATCATTCATTTTTTATGAATTAATCTTTCTTTGGCTTTCTTCTCTAGGGGTGAAGAAATAATGCAAACATAGACTCAAGGATACATGAAGTCTGAATGCTAAGAGCATGCAGAACATGTAGCTGAATGTAAAAAAAAAAAGAAAATATTTAGAATTAATTTTTAAGTAGTGTACAAATGTCACTGGGCACAGAAGGGGTCAATCTGTACCAAGAGCAGGCAAGGCCCTGTAGTATAAGGACAGGCAAGTATTAAGGTCTTGCTTTCTTAGAAAGAGACACCAAATTAAACATGCAATAAGTAAAAAAAGATGAATAAGAATATGTGAGCAGTAAATATAATTAAAACAAGAATTCATGGCTGAAGTACAATTCTGCACATTTTGATATTAACACCTGAAAATAACTAACTATATTATTATTATTACTACACTTGCTGTTGCTATGGTACAGTTTTTGAGAGCCTATTAAGTACCAGAAACTATATTAAATACCTCACATATATGATTCTATTTGCTCATCAGATCAATTCTTCATGATTAGTGTTAATTTTTCCATTTTGTAGATGAGACGAGCTCAGTTTAGACTGACTGCTTGTGAGTGATGGAACTGCAACCTGCTTCCATCCCCCAATAAATCTGACTCCTAAGCTTGTGCTCTTAAAAAGAACAAAAAGTTTAAAGTCTGGTATTTTCTACAGCATTCAAATATAGATACGTGGGAGTTTCTAGGTGTGTGGAATATGATCCAGTTTTGAATATGACATTTAAATAAATGTGTTTCTCTTTTTCTGAGCCAATCATCAGTTAATAGTCATGGTTTAGGTCAAATGGAAAGTGAGTCATGTAAATAAATAAAGCAAATTAGGTGTGAGACAATATGGAGTGGTGAGATCTATGGCAAAATAAAAGCCATATGCATATCCAAAGACATTAAAATTCATTTTAAAATACCATTATGGATTCAATTGTGTTTATAAAAGAGATATTTTGAAGTCATCATCACCAGTATCTCAGGAGGTAACCATATTTGGAAATAAATTGGCTGTAGATTTAAGAATAGGTCATATTGGAATATGGTGGGCTAATCCAATATGGCAGGTGTACTTAGAAGAAAAGGGACACAAATAGGGACAAAGAAAGAATGCCATGTGAAGACAGAAGGTTAAACTGATGAATCCACATGCCAAAAAAATGCCACATATTGCCAATAAATGATGACCAGAATCTAGGAAAAGGCAAGGCAAGATTCCTTACAAGTTTAAGAGGGAACACGGCCCCACCAACACTGATTTTGGACCTCTGGTTTCCATAATCATAAGAGAATAAATTTGTTTTTTTGATTTCAGGTTAATTTGAGGTTACAAAGAATTAGGTTACAATGTTTGCATTTGTTAGGTAGAAGACCTGTTTTAGTTGTGTCCTAACCCCAGATGGTGTGCCATATACCCCCACATTGTGTCCACTAAGTGGGAGCACACCAATTCCCTTCCCTCCTCTCCTCTCCCTTTTCTCCCCCCTCCCATCTTGAATCGAATGATGTTTTTCTCTTATGTGGGTTTATATTAGATCAGCTACTGGCTTCCTATTAGTATTGAGTATATTGTTTCCATTCTTGTGGTACTTTACTAAAAAGAATGTATTTCAGTTCCATCCAAACTAATACAAAAGATGTAAGGTTTCTATCTTTTTTTTTGGCTGAATAGTATTCCATGGTATATGTACATACACCACAGTTTATTAATCTATTCCTGGGTTGGTGGGCATTTAGATTGTTTCCACATGTTGGCAATTGTAAACTGAGCTATAATAAATAATCTAGTGCAAATGTCCTTATGATAAAATGATTTTTTTTCTTTCTGGTTAGATGCCTAGTAATGGGATTGCAGGATCAAATGGAAGGTCTATTTTGAATTCTTTGAGGATTCTTTATATTTCTTTCCAAAGAGGCTGTATTAGTTTGCAGTCCCACCAACAGTGTAAAAGTGTTCCCTTCTCTCCACATCCCCAGCACATTTTATTTTATTTTTGTGCCACACCCAGTTTGTGGTATTTTGCTATAGCAGCCTAGTAAACTGCATCTGAAAGGATCATCCATTGTCTAGATGAACATATCAAATATAATTGATTTGAACGAATTTAAATCCTGACATAATGATCTACAGGACAAATATAGTCATTGAACATGAATAAATAAAAGGAAACTAGGGCATGGTTCTAAATTTCTCTGATTTTTATATAACAACTTATAGAGTATTTGCTATGTTCTAGATACTATCCAAGAGCTTTGTAAATATTAACTCAGTCACGAAGTATCTCAAGAATGGAAAAAAAAATATCCAATGTACTTAGTACTATTATGAAACCAATTTACAATCACTCACACTTTCATATGAGGAATAGATTACAACTATGGCCCAAGGAGGGAGGAGGGGGGGAAGGGAGGGGAGGGAAGAGGTCAAATCGAAGGAGGGTGAATAGTGGGATCACACCAATGGTGCATAATGCAAGGGTACATGTCAGATCTGTTAGTATAGCGTATACATGTCTTAACACAATAATTAAGTAAAAGATATGAGGTGTATATTAACGAGCGTGATGAAAACATTCCTAATTATATATGAAGTCAGCACATTATACCCAACAAATGCATTAATGCATACATGATCTATGTGTTTACAATTTAATAAAAAAAATTGGCTGTTTAAAATAAAATGAAATATCCAAAAAAAGAAGAAATTATTACTACCATTTTTATTTTATACAGGAGAAAAAAATTAGACACCTAGAGATTAAATAACAGCCACGGTCACACAGTAAGTATCAGAGCCAAGATCAAACCCAGGTGCGCTGGTGTTGGAGTCCATGTTCCTTCCAATGACTGCAGTGCCATGCCTGGGGCTTTTAGGATGAACATCATTTATCTTAAATACCTTTAGTTCTATAATATGTATGTATATGGTATACTTTCCTTGTGCTATATTCTGAATGTCTGTGTCCCCCCAGATTCATATGTTGAAACTTAATCATCAATGTAATGGGATTAGGAGGTGTGGTCTTTGCAAAGTGATTTGTGCCCAGGGGAGTCGCCTTGCCCCTTTCGCCATATGAGGACACAGCAATAAGTCACCATCTTTGGACCAGAAAGTGGACCCTCACCAGACATCAAATATGCCAGTGCCTTGCTCTTAAATTTCCTGCCCCTAAAACTGTGAGAAATAAATGTCTAAGGTTTAAAAGCTACCCAGTTTGTGGTATTTTTACTGGACTAAGCACTGTATGCTTATGAAGTCTTTTACAGAGGTTCTGGTGGTTGTATTCCCTTCAATGAAGCTCAGGCTTTGGATCTGCTGCTTTATTATGGAAAGGGAGCAGCAACAGTTTGACTAGTCCCTTTCTGTAATAGCCCTGACTTACTGAATGAACTAAAGAAGAAATTAGGATAGTTGCTAGCAACATCTATACCAACTGTATCTTAAAAATGTGAGAAACTAACACCTAAAAGTATTCAAGATCCTATTGGTCTTGGGGAGCAGGTGTAGTGCTGGAGACCTGGGAATGGCAGCATAGTTCACAATGGCAGAGATGGAAACAGCCCAAGTGTCTATCAATATATGAATCAATTAATAAAATGTGGCATGTGTATGCCATGGAGAACTACTTTAAAAAGATGGTGATCTAGTATTATTTGTAACAACCTGGATGGAACTGGAAACTATTCTCCTAAGTGAAGAATTGTAAGAACAGAAAAACAAAACACCACATGTGCTCAATACTAAATTGAAACTAGTTTATTGACATTTATGTGCACATATGGAAACAAAAAAGTGAATGGAATTCAAATAGGTAGAAGTGGGGAGGAGAAGATGGGTAAAATCGCACCTAATGAATACATCACACCTTCTCTGGGTGAAGGGCACACCTATAAATGTAACTTAAATATACAAAAGCAAACTATGTAACCAGAATATGTGTACTCTATAATATTCTGAAACTTAAAAAAAAAAAAGGAAAAACTCCTTAGAGAAATAAAAATAGAGGGGTATGGGCCAGGCACAATGGCTCACATTTGTAATCCCAGCACTCTGAGGGGCAGAGGCAGGTGGATTGCTCAAGCTCAGGAATTCAAGACCAGCTTGAGCAAGCGCGAGACCCCATCTCTACCAAAATAGAAAAACTAGCTGGGTGTAATGGTGTACACCTGTAGTCCCAGCTACTCAGGAGGCTGAGGCAAGAGGACTGCTCAGGCCAAGAGTTTGAGATTGTGGTACACTATGATGACGCCATGACACTGTACCCAGGGTGATAGAGTGAGACTGTGTGTTAAAAAAAAAAAATAGAGTGATGTAGAGTTGGCATGGGATAGAGTTGAGTCAAATTTTCCCTAAATGTTGCCTTTTTTCCAGTTCACAGGCACCCTGATACACATTTGTGAGTCTCTTTCAAGGAGGGGTACACAGAAAGTGTGTGATCAAAACCAATAGTTTAGTTGCAGACTTTGTCGTCCCTGGGTCCTAATGTCCTTTCATGGTTGATACTCTGGGTCTGTGAGCTGACTCAGCCTGGAACGTGGTTACGGGCTGTGGATGATGGCTCCAGCTGGGCTTCTGTGCACCAGATCTGGAGTGCTTTTGTCGGCCTGTTCATTAAGTAAATCAAAAAAGGCTTCAGGGTATGTCCTTATTAGTTTTTAATCCCTGCAAGCTCATGTTTAATTAAAAACACCTAGAGATATCTGTGGCTCAGAGTAGACTCAACAACTATGGTTACCTCACCTGTCTTGATACCTATTATAGCAGCATCTGTTTTGGGGGCCAGTGTGAGACTGAATCTTCCAAAGTCAAGGGAGTTCCCTTTGCAGTCTTTCCCACAAGTGATGGCATCCTAGGGTGAAGAGCCAACAGAGTTGTTTCAAGGACCTTCTACCCAACCTCCCTGAACAAGGAAATCTTCAGATCTTCTAGAAGGGCGTTTCATTGGTAGAGAGTGAGTGGGCAGAAAGTACCTGATTCAATCAACCAGCATTTCAGCCTCTAGTCTTTAAACTTCCTGCTCTGCATTTGTGCCTCTTAAACTTGAATATGTCTCAGAATCACCTGGAAGGCACACGTGTTTAAAACACAGTTACTTGTGCCCCAACCCTGGAGTTTTGGATTCAGCTGGTCTGGGGTGGAGCCTGGGAGTCTTTACGTCTAAGAAATTCCCAAATTATACTGACCTTGCTGGTCTGGGAACCACAGTTTGAAGGCCACTGTTCTACGTTATGGGATATGATTTCCGGCCTTTCAGCTTAATTACTGAGGAAAGCAGTGGCTCTGTGTTTGCGTTAACCAACTGAGAAAGCTTTGAGGACTAGAGCCAGCTGTCTGAACTAGCATGCTGAGAGCGGACATTCTGAAGCACGTTGGTATTAAAGCATTAAGACCAATGTTTTCCTTTTAATCAAGTACTTTCAGATCTGTCTCCATAAACCACAATTTTTTATGATACATGTTAGCAAATTTCTGCAATTATTTCCTTTGCTCCAAATTCCTCACCCTACTTTGTGTTGAGATCTGATTCTGATACTCACCTATGGTAATCACTCAGTTCAGGGTAGCTTTTATTAGTCTCCTCCTGAAAAACAAAATAAGAAAAATCTCTTCTTCCTCAGACAATGTGGGGCTATCTTATGAGGTAAGGTAATATTTCATGGGAGATTTTCAGGGTTCCATAGGGTGACTAGATTTTAACATTGGTAAGGCAGGACAACATGGCTGGGGTCAGGGAGGGGGCGGGGCAGGGATGGCGCAGGGCGAGGCCTGACAGCAATGCAAACTTTGATAAGCAGTTCTCAATAATCACTTCTCAGCAATTATTTGTTATTATTACAGTTTAACATTATAAAATTAACAAAAATAATATAAAACTCATATTCTGGTGAAATAGCCACATGGCAGCTGAAAGCCGTATATTCCCTTCTTGTTCTCCCGCCCGTGCATTCTTTCCAAAAATCGGGACTTTTTAAAAATGCCCTGGGAGGCAGGACAAATTGTTGAAAAGCAGGACGTCTGGTCACCCTAGGGTTCGGGTCACTATAAAACTAAATGCTCAGGCAGCACCTGTGGCTCAAAGGAATAGGGCACTGGCCCCATATGCCAGAGGTGGTAGGTTCAAACCTGGCCCCAGCCAAAAAACTGCAAAATAATAATAATAATAATAATAATAATAATAAATGAAACACATGATATTAAAAAAAAAACTAAATGCTCATCAGATATCACCATTCCTATTACCAGGAGTCAGATCACTACCTAACTTTCACATAGCACATTGTGAATTTAACCATCGGTATAATTTAGCAACCTGTGGTTCTTACTCTGGTGCTTTTTGATAATCTCATTCTTTATATGAGCCAAGAGATTTCTTTTTCTCTTCTCTTTTCATTCTTTCTCTCTCTTCTCTTCTCTTCTCTTCTCTTCTCTTCTCTTGTCTTCTCTTCTCTCTCTCTCTCTCTCTCTCTCTCTTTTTCTTCAGAGTCTCACTTTCTTGCCCCTGGTAGAGTGCTGTGTCATCATAGCTCACAGCAACTTCAAACTCCTGGCCTCAAGTGATCCTCTTGCCTTAGTCTCCTAAGTTGCTGGGACACAAAGCCTAGCTATTTTTAAAGATGGGGGTCTCACTCTTCTTTAGGCTGGTCTTGAACTCCCGAGCTCAAGTAATCCACCTGCCTTGGCCTCCCAGAGTGCTAGAATTACAGGTAAGAGCCACTATGCCTGGCCTGAGGCAAGAGATTTCTGTCAGCTTAACTAAGATAGTCTCTGAATTTGAGTCTTTGAGGCAAGAATTTACTTATTCCAATTTTCCACCATCTTACCTTAATGGTAACCAATGCCAGCTTCACCCCAGTCTCAGAATTCTTTATGTCTTTTGAGTTGTTCTGTGGAACAAAAACATGTACTTCAGAGTTTTGTTTCCAGTGGGTGTATGATACTGAGTACCCAGAGGCAATAATTTATTTATTTTGCCATTGTTTCTTTTCCAAATGCTACATATTTTCCTGATGGTGTTAGCTGTCCCCTAACTCCATGTTCCAATTTTTGTGTCCGAGTTCTTTGGCTGCAAATAAAAGATCTTAAGGAAAAATAAAAAGAGTGCATGATACTAACAAACTGGATATCAGATAGCCCTTAGAGTTAGAGGAAAAGAAAATTTAAGCTTTGAAAAGTACTAAAACCAAAACAGTTGTGGATGGCCAGGTAGAAGAAATTAACAGGCAGTCTTTTTAGGAGTAAATGACTCCTAAATGAATGACCTGTAAGCATTTTTGATCTTTGAGGAATTATATTTAACATCCACATTCCAGGAGGAAGGTTACTAATGTCTCCTTAATCATATACCTGCCTATTTTCCAGGAGAGGTTGGGTCATCTCGATGAACCATTTCATTCTAGAAGAAAGGGGAAGAGATGCCGGACAAGTAGAAGTCTATACCATGTCCATTCCAATCACAAAATCCCATTTAATGTAACACCAAGGTGTTATACTTAATACCCCTTGGCATATGTGAACAGGATTTTTAAGTTGTAATAATATCACATATATTGGGGGGTTTATTGTACTAAAATTTGTGTCTTTAGGTTTAGGAGACCCTATTTTCTGGATTGTCTTTGTTCTGATTTTAGCTACTGTGAGCCAAAATTATATGCACGTCTCAATAAATCCGAGCACCTTTTTAAGGACAGCAAAATGAAGAAAGGCACAAGTAGGTTTTAATATCCAGGAGTGTAATAGTGTAAATCTCCCTTTAAACTTAAACCATATGGGTTTACAGAGCAGTTGAAAATAATTCTGGAAGGTATAATAGCCTTGACTAAATAGAAACAGATATCAAGCTAAGCACACAAACAGCCAGAAAACCAATGGGATGATAGAGATGTACAATAAATACAATCAAAAAGACTCAATCAAACACAGAATGCAGCATATCAAAGGTAAAACCTTTACCTATTATTAATTATGACAGTAATGTCTATCTCATAACATTTCACATAGCAACTGTAACCAAGAACATCTGCATTTTAAACTGAAGGGTGCCTCATATGCTACAGGGAAGCAGGATATAAGTGCAACTTCTCTAGGAAATGAGAAAATGGTTGTTCCACACCCAAACTTTCATGCAAACCACTATTTACCTTATTTAATGTTGGAAAAATAACATCTGTATTACACAATGGTGCGTAATTCTAAATAGAATTTGAACAGAAAGGGAAGGCAACGTATAGGCCTTAAGTTTCTTGAGTTACATATTCTATGTTTTACATTCCAACAAATTCTGTTAAAAAACAATAACCTCTTTTCATAAGTACCATTCAACCAAAATATAAATAATGACAAGTATCTTTCAACTAGAAATAAGTACACAAAAACAGAGTCACAGAAGACCAAGAATTCTTTTTTGTTCAGTTTTATATATTTTTTAATTTTTTTCATAATCAATGTACATCGTTTCAGGGTATGTATAATAATTTAATACATTGCATAATTTACAAAGATCAAATCAATGTACTTGTGATATTCATCATCTTAAATATTTGTCTTTTCTGTATTCTAGAACCAAACTCTTCTCTCTTCACTATTTTGAAATATACAATAGATTATTATAAACTATAGTTATCTTGCAAATCTATCTAATGCTAAGTCTTGTTTATTCTTTCTAAATAGGATTTTATTTACAATTAAATCTCTCATGATTCTCTCATGTCTGATCAAATTTCTTCTTCCTGAGGTTCCACTATGTCTATTCACATTAATGTACTGAATCCTCAGACCTGCTTTCCAGGTCCTAAACCTATATCTAGCCTGTGGTCACCATATAGTGTGGTTGAGGCCTTGTTCTTGATCTCATTAAAGCAAGTATTGAGTAAATCATATGGGAGCTTGTAGTGGTTGAGCTAGCTTTTCCTGACAAACCATTAGTGGGTGCTTAGTTTGGGTATCCAGGTCATTACCAGCTTCTTATAACAACTATTAATAAAACCTATCCCTTTTTGTAGAGTGCTTTATGGGCCGAACACCTACTAAACATTTTATGTGCCATCAGCACAAGCGTGCCTTACTCCAGTTATATGAGGTGAGCACTTGCAACAGACATCTGCTGTTTTAATAATTCCCTGTATGAGTTCCAGCTTCCCAAGGTGTACACAAACATTTGTTTCCCCCAAGCTCCACTGTAGCTAAGGTGTAAATGTGTCATTATTTCAACCTAACTGATCCACCCATGCAAAATTCCATTTGGAATTGATCAGCGTTTGCATGGATGGGGATGACCGTGCATCTGTGTCAAGCATGTGGCAGTGGTGGATGCAGAGGAATTCCTGTCCACTTGGACTTAGAAGGCAGCTATGGTGCTTGCTTCCTTGTCTGCCTAATTCTTCATCATCGCTTTCAGGAATATCATTCATTGTTCCTGAAATTTTGAAATTAAACCCATTTCTTCATTGCTCCTACTGATTCTCTGGGCTGCCTAACAACATTTAACATTTTTTATTTCAGCTCAGCACCCGTAGCTCAATAGTTAGGGTGTCGGCCACATACAGCAAGGCTGGCAGGTTCAGAAACTGGCCTGGACCTGCTAAACAACAATGACAACTGCAATAAAAAAAAAGTTGGGTGTTGTAGCAGGTACCTGTAGTCCCAGCTACTTGGGAGGCTTTGACAAAAGAATAGTTTAAGCCCAAGAGTTTGAGGTTGCTGTGAGCTGTGACACCACAGCACTCTACTGAGAATGACAGTGAGACTCTGTCTCAAAAAAAAAATTTTTTTTTCACCTTAAAATAGCCAAAATAGATTCTGTTATTTACAACTATGAAATCAGACCATTATGGTACTATTAGCATATCTGGCCCATAATGACATTTCAGGTCAATGAGCAACCATATATATATAATGGTGGTTTATAAGATTATGATACTATGTTTTATTGTGCCTTTTCTATGTGTAGATATGATTAGATACACACTTATCACTGTGTCACTGTTGCCTATGGTCTTTAGTTCAGTAACATGCTGTACATGTTCATAGCCTAGCGATAGACTACACATGTAGCCTAGGTGTGTAGTAGGCTATGCCATCTGGTTTATCCAAGTACACACACAATGACAGAATCACCCACTGATGCATTTCTTAAAATGTCTCCCTGTCATTAAGCAATTCATGACTATAAATGATGAAATAAATTGAGGCACATAGAAGTTAAGTAATTCATCTCATAACACACAAAGAGTAAATAAGTGTCAGAGCTAGAATTCAAATGAGTGGCTTTTTAATACTTCATATATCTTTAACCTCTTTCCCCAACATTTTGAGTTGTTAACAATCACATATTACTCGGTATGTATTTGTGCCTGATCCTGCTTAATGACAATTAGATCATGAGAACAAGATGTTGTGAGAGGAAAAAAGAAGTCATAAAAAAGCAAATGACTTTGTGGGTCTCAGGAGTTATGCTGCAAAAGCCAGAGAAGGAAGGAAAGATCTAAAATCAGCCTGTGAAGGGGTAGAAGTGTGCAAAGCAAAGATCTCCAGGTCAAACTATTTGAGGCATATTCATTGAAGTCATGCTTTTTGTGAGACATAGCCTAAAAATCTGAAAATACTATGGTTAAGGATATGAAAAGTGTCCGTGTTACCTTATCTTGTGAAAGGGATGCAGGTCTGTATCTTAAGGGATTCAGTCAGGTACATTAAACTTTCAAAGTGTATTGTCTAGTTTGTTTCCAATTTTCTAATATCGTCCCTCATGTCTGCCATTATGGCTCTGTCTGCTATTAGAACACGCAGCTCTATTTTTTGGTATCAGTGGCTCTCTGGCTGGTGTCATTAGTGAAGCCTTTTGAATTCCTTCTAGTTTATTTTATCCACGTGTTGTTTGGAGTTTTGTGACTCTCTGGAAATATTTTGTTGGATGTCGTTTGACTTTGCATTTAGATTGTTCTCAAGGATCAGTAAAATGAGTTTTAAGATATCCATGTCCTTAGAATAGGCAAATATTCTTGGTTCCTAAGAAAGCTATTTTTGTTTTTGCTCTCAGTTCAATTGCTTTGTGTTGAGAACCTTCTATTACCCTTCCTTGTTCCTTTATTAATTAGCTACTTAAATGGGTCTTTTAAAAACCAAAGTTCCCATTATTGCATTTAAATCATGCTTTCATTATTATTATGTATGAATTATCCATCATTCTTAAACTTCAATTACTTTTTTTCAATGGAGATTCAGTACTGTATAAAGTGCCTGAAAAGAATGCATCCCAAGTTAGTGGTGATATATTTTCTCTTTCTTAGGCCTTTCTAAAGACTAGTCTCAGCAATGTATTTGAGAAATTTAAATTTAAAACTTCCCAAACTGATGACTCTCATGCTAATGTATCAGTGGGCATTTATTCAGGACAAGAGAACACACTCTAGATTTTTCCAGAGAAGGAAGTTTTATATTAGGTAATAATCAGAAATATATTGGCATAACAAAACGAATACAGGAGATGGGGAGGCCACCCGGATATTAACAACAGTATAAAGTTGCTCTCATCTCTAGGGCTGGAAGGAAAAATGAAAGAATTGGTGTCGCAAGAGCCTAGGAGCCAGGGAGAAGCTGCTACTGTGGAGACACAGGCGAAAGCAGAGAAACAAAGGAGAAATAAATTGGATTTTCTCCCTCCTTCCATGTCCAGTTTCCTGCCAGGAACGCCCATGACCCATTGATGGAGTAACTGAAAGTTGGTTACAAAGGCCCCTGGGAACTCCACCTTTCTGTCCTTGGTGATACCTAGCAGAGCCAGGGAAGGAATGCTGAAGAGCTTCCCCCAATGGCCTGAGGAGCTACAGTCCAACGATAGCTACAGGAATGTAAAAGAAAGTTGGGAACTGCATCAGAATTTTGTCTGAAACTGCTCCCCCTTGTTCTTCTGCCTGTAAACTGGTCAACAGGGGCCTTCTGTAGACAACTGTTCTCTGAGGGGTCTCCTTGTACAAAAAGATGTTCTGGTAATACACGCAAAATAAAACATTCTCTTACATTAACAGCTTATAGTTATTTTTTTTAAATATTAGTTTATTTGCCTTGCCCTGTGATGAGCTATTTATTTTCTTTCTTTTCTATATAGAACCCAAGATAATATCAGTGCTAATGAAGTCTTATAATAACAATTATTATTAGCATGCTCTTATTCTAGAAACTGGCAAGTTTCCGGTATGCCTTCAACCCCAGTCCCATTATTATAATCACGTAATGTCTAGCAAAAACATCCCATTAAATTTTCAAAGAATTTTTCTCTGTTCCCTGGCAAAATAAAATCTTAACTTGTTTACAGATTAAACTTTCTATTTTTAGTCATAAAATGGGACTGATACAAGGAAGCTTGTGTTTGATAGTGTGGAAGGTAGCAGAAAAAAGGTTAAGTATTTCATCAAAGTAATGAGTGATGGCCAGTGACCAAGGTATGCCACCCCACTGGCAAAGGGGGAGAAGGTGGTGAAGACCACTGAAAAGGGCAGCAGGTGACAGGGAGCTGGGATGAAGAAAGAGGGAGCAGGTACTTATGCCACAAGCCCTCAGCAAACACCTACCACAGGCCAGGCGCTGTTCCAGCTGCTGGCAATAGAGTGAAAAACAAGACAGTCACACTCTGAGCTTTTGTGGATTTTATGTTCAAGAGGGAACGATGAACAAAAAAGTTCAAAAACTGCGGTAGTGGTGTTATAAGGGGAGAGCAACATTTCCCGACTAACCCAGTGTTGGGGGTGGGGCAGGTGATTTTTCCTGAAATAGCGACTCTGGTACTGACACCTGAATGAGGACCTCCGGGAAAAGCATTCCAGACAGGACCTAGTCCCAGAAACCAAAATAAACTGGGCATTTTTGAGGACTCAAAAGGCAGCCACGTGGCAAGAACGTAATGAGGGAGGGAGAGAGAAAATGGGTTGGCTGCTGCGGCAGCTGCATTTTATTAAACCCACAAATTAGGGTGGAACCATTATTCTGGGATGACTGTTAAACAAATAACGCTGGGATTGTAAAAAAGGGATTCCGTTATGCATGGCATTGTACTAGGTGCTTAAAGGATAGAATGATGAATAAGGCACAGATTCTGCCTCTCAGGACTTCCTGGCTAGAGAGGGAGAGACCAGAATCAAAAAATGACTCCTTACAATAGAAAGATGTACAAAATGCAACAGGAGTGTAGACAAGGAACCCATCCAGGGAACATTACTGTCATCAAAACAAATCAAGATATACTGCAATGCTTCAAATATGAAACAAAATAATTCAACTTTGGGGGACCATTTTATGTTTTCTGGTATCAGCTAAATCAGAATTTAGATCATAGGGCTATGGAACTACAAGGAGCATTAGTTACCACTGAGTTCAAACCCTTTGTTTTCCTAAAGAGGAAATAAAAAGGATTAAATGACTAATTCAAGGTCAATAAAATGACACCAGCCTATGAATCTCCTGGAATCTCTCTCTCTCCTTTTTTATATTTTTGCATATCACACCATAGCCATAGGTGTCTGCTTTAACTAATGCTTCATAGATTCTGAGATACAATTTAAAATATGGGTCAGCCGATTTCATTCATTCATTCATTCAACAAATATTGATTGAAAATATGCCTATGATATGCCGTGGAACACCTACTATGCTAGCCATTTATATGCTATTGAACATTTTATGCTAATCACTGTACTCCTACCCAGAGAATCAAAAAACCAAGTTAAAAGCTTACAGTTGTTATTTTCCTCTAGCCAAATGTAATGGAAAGTAAGAAGTCATTATAAGTAGAACTATAATTTTCCTAAAGCGTGGCAGTAATTCTGGGCTTCTTGTCTATAAATAGGTTGGTCCACTCTAAATGGACCCCACTGCACTTCTTTAAATCACAATTACCAAGTCACCATCCACAAACAGCTGATGTTGGAATTGCATGATCAAGATGAGCAAACTTCATACGAGAGCATTTAAAGATACGTCTGTGGATGACTAATAGCCTATATGGAGAGTGAAATGCTCAGCTGCTCAGAATTCTTAACAGGTCTCTGAATTCTGTCTAAAAATATTGGCAGCAACATCTGCCCTCTTTGTCGATGCATACTGAGAAAGCTTTAATATTCACCCAGAACAGGTAGGCTGTTGGCTTTCAGGGGGATGAATAAAGATCCTCCTCCCAGAAATCTGTGTAGACTGAATTCAAACATCCTTGGAAATATTAAAAAACTATTAGAAATTTAAATTTTAGGTTTAGGAAGATGGGTATTTCTTAAAGAACTTATTCGTTGCATTCTTGAAAGTCAAGAAATGGGTTCTAAGGATCATCTATGCTATGAACAAGCTCAAAGCTTTAAATGTTTTCCTGGCCGTCCTTATGTACTCCTCACTACAATCTAGTGCAGTGATCCCCAACATTTTGGGGCCAAGGGCCAATTTCATGGAAGACATTTTTTCCATGGATGGAGGTTTGGGAGGCGAAGCAGGGATCTGACATCAGGCAGAACTCTGGTGCTGATGTGAGCATGGGGACCGATAGGAAGCAGGTGTAAATACAGATGAAGCGCCCCTCCCTTGCTCTCTACTCACCTCCTGTGACGCAGCCTAGTTCTTAACAAGTCACAGACTGGCTCTGGTTCATGGCCCTGAGGTTGGGGACTGCAGCTTTAGGGACCACATACGGATCATATGTGGATGGCCTTCTGATCTCTGAACGGATCTATTCTTCAAAGGTGATCTATTCAGTGGCTTTGTCCACTCTGTTTCCACTATCGGGATTGTTAGTCTCTTATTTCTATGTCTAAAACAAAATAAAATAATAAAATAAATACCTGCGCATCCCTCAATACCTAGCTCAAAACTTACTTTCAACTTCCATCAGGAAACATTACCATACTTCCCTAGCATCCTAAAACTTTATCACTGGAAGTGCTCACTGTATGTCACATTCTTTATATGCATTTATCGAACTTAATCCTCTCAACTATGTTCTCTCATTTACCAAAGAAGGAAAGGAGAGCCCGTTAGCAGAGCTGAGACTCACACTCATGAACATCTGACTCTAGATACCAGGGCTTAGCTGTTTTGTTTTCTACCTATCTGGCTTCTACCACCCAAGAATGTTGGAACTAGATTTGTAGATCTCTATTTATACCATGAAATGTGAACTCTTCAAATAGATAGACCATAATCAATTAGAGCCAGAATTTAAGGAAAAAGAATATCAGCTCATTCTACAAACTTCAATTGATGTTCTATCATGTGGTTGGCAAGACTGAGATCTGTTAATAATAATAATAATAATGATTTGGGGGCAGGTTTGGAACTAGATAGCACTATTTGTGATGAGTGCACACATTTTGGTGCTCATGTTCCTTAGGGTTTTTTTTTTTTTTTTTTAACATTTACTCCATTGAAGCATGTGGTATTATGCATCATTTTTTCTAGGACCGTGGATGATTCTCTAGACTCAGTCATTTATTAATTGATCTAATAACTGATTAGTAAGCAGTCATTGTTTTTAAGGTGCAATAAAGGCTTCATGGAGGTATAAGGTGAAATCTATGCCTTCAAAAACAAACATAAATGAGATGAGACATGTACATACATAACCAAGCTGGTACTTTGTGCAATCATTCCATTGTAGGGGGAATTCCATTTACCTTTAATTAATCAGACTCACAATTTTATGCCACCAGTAGTTTGCAGTGCACGTTTCTTCTCATGCCTTAGAGGAAGTGAGTGTAAAGGGGAAGGAAGGGAAGGGCAGAGATGAAGCATAGAAGGGATCCTAATGTATATGTTAAAAAAAAAAAAAGACATAAGACACCATGGTAGTTCTGAAAAAATATCTCAAAAACTCATTTTCACTTTTGTTGCAAATGACAAGTTTTAAGTCAGAATAGTTATAGTCAGATGGTGCACCATCCAAAACACTGCCCAGAATGGTAACAATATAAATACACAATGTTTTCCCCTCCCACATACATATTCAACTACAACTGACATGGAGTTGAGGTCATCAGTGTCTCACCAATCTGGGAGATTTTTGTATTCCTATGGTCCTCATCCCTTTAGGCAAATTAGCAGAGCTCCATCAAAATGCATTCTTAATTCATAAGCAGATAATACTTTGAGTTGGCAAGTCTCGTAACTGTGTACAGTGCTGGCATCCATTCCTTATCCAACACACCAGCAATTGCTCCATAGCCAAATCCCCTGTTAAGTCCTGCACTGCACTATTTATGTCTCCTGCAGGGTCTCCAGAATATATTTTTGAATCTAGTTTCTGCCCATCCAAAACTAGAAGCCCAGCAATACTGGTTAAGACAAAACATCAATTTGTTATTGTGTTATTTATTCTTACAGTCCGTATATATATCTTACGGCTCTTAGCCTGGTGTTACCACCTACAGACAGTTGCTGAGCTAGACTTCGATTGTCATTTCTGTATGAATGGGTAAAGGACACCAGCTGAAAATTATACCTTTTGTGTTTTTATAAAAGGAATTTATATTTTTATAAAATTCAGAGTGAAGACTTGGAATTTTATGAGGTGTTTTTTTTTCTTATCTCTTGGTTATAAATGACATCATCGATTTGAAACCCAGCATTTATACGAAAATGATCCACGAGTTCATCAGGCCCTCGGGAGCAGAAACTGTGTGTTTTATTCACTAAACTGTGTTCATATTTTTTGCACATCACACAAAGCTTCCAGAATGGGTGCTCAGGATGTTTGCATTGAATTTAAGTCAATAAAAAATGGTAGTTTATTTTGTTTATGTTGCAGACAGAAATTTGCTGATAATGTTACTTGAGTTTAGGGATAATTTCCGGGTTTTTAAAGAATTTGGGTAGCAAGAAAAAGGGTTTGTCAAATCAGCTTGGAAGAGTTGTGCCTTGAGTTCTCAAATCCGTGGGAAATACTTTAATCGATGTATTATATATACATTTGCGTCTCTCCCCTGAACTATAGATTCTACCCAAAATGAGCACTTTCCTATCAAATAGACACACGGATTAAAAGACAATCAAAAGTAACCATATTTATTTAAACAAAGGAACACATGGGGAAAATGTTGCAGTTTCTTTTACTCTTTCTTTATAGCAGAGCATCTGACCTTTGCTCACACTCCCTCCCACAGTCTCAGGATTTAAGTGCATGCTTTAAAGTTAACCTGTTCTGTGGAGCATGTGGTAACTGCAGGAAGACATGGCAACTGTGCAGCGTGGAACTGGGCAATGCCCTGCTGTTCCTTTCGCATTCACTTTACCAGCAGAGAGTACAGTTTTCCCCAGTGCCTCCCTTCAGCTTCATTGTCATTTTTCAGTGGTGAAAGCTCCATCAACTGATAGGAGCTTCTCCAACAGAAGAAAGAGGATCTGCCACTTTAAATTTTCAGCAAGCAACTGGCATTTTATTATTTACGTATTTCATGTCATTATGTTGGATAATATAACAAATGATGCAATCAGATCCACGGGAAATTTAAAGTGGTGTACACCTGTTCTCACCTGGGAGAAGAGCAATAGCTCATACACAACTTCCCCAGCTGAAAACCAGCAGTACACAAAGCCTCTGCAAGAACCACGCTTCCAGACTGACAAATAGGCCAAGTTGGAGAACATGAAATAAATGCCTTTAACCTTCTTGATGAGCTTTGGACATGATTTTTTTTTTAATAAAATGGCATTTTTCTTTTATTAAAGCCCCTGCTTTTTTTTTTCTTTTTTGGTGAACTGTTACAGAGATAGAAATGTGAAAACCAAGTATAGAATAACAACTGCTTCACTGATCTCCTGGCTGAATTTGACTACAGGTCTGAGAGCTGGACCCATTCACCAACATGCTATTACTTCTATTTGAAAATTGTATGGAGAGGAACCACGATTATATTTTCTGCAATTAGTGAAATAGCATTTCTCAAAAGAAATTAATCACGATCATGCAAAAGAACTAGCTCTATCCCCACCCTCACTTCTTTTCAATATCCTTGACAAAGTTGGAAATTGCTGATAGGAAATAATGACTTAAACATTTAGTTGGTCAGGTATACTGCTGATACTTGTGAATCACATTAAGATAGTGTTAGGATAGCTGGAACACAGGAATGCTGAACACTGAAATCTGTAGCCATTCACCTACAACCAGGCTGGATCTCTGACAAGGATGAACATTCAGGGAAAACCATTTATTGCTTTGTATAGTTTTTGCCCCAATCTAATGAAGTCTCCGAGTAAGCTAAGTCTACGTAGTAGGTCTTCCAGGTAAAATACAGGATATCTCATTAGTATGAATTTTAGATGAACAACAAACGGTTTCTATGGCTCAAATATTGCATGCTAGAGGTATAGAGTATAATCCACATCAACAAAAATATCCAATCTAATGAGATAAAATGTGTAGACATATTATAATGATATTTTAATTATGATAAATAACATACTAAATATTATATATAACACATTTTAGATAATTTATATATGAAAAAACTTATACTGTAGAGTCCAAAATATTGCATGGAGACTATTTATACTAAAAAATTCACTTTTTGTTTATTTAAAATTCAAATTTGACTCGGCACCTGTGGCTCAAGTGGCTAAGGCACCAGCCACATACACCTAAGGTGGAGGGTTCAAATCCAGCCCAGGCCCGCCAAACAACAATGACGGCTGCAACCAAAAAAAATAGCTGGGCATTGTGGCAGGAGCCTGTGGTCCCAGCTACTTGGGAGGCTGAGGCAGGAGACTCGTTTGAGCCCAGGAATTGGAGGTTGCTGTGAGCTGTGATGCCACAGTACTCTACCCAGGGGGGACAGCTTGAGGCTCTATCTTAAAAATAAATAAATAAATAAAAATAAAATTCAAATGTAACTGGGCACTGAGGGTATTGTATTTTGGGTTGTTTTTGCTAAATCTGTCAACCCTATTAAGAAAAGGACTTCCAGTACCCAGGCCACCTGTTGGCCTAGGTTCAATGCCCTTCTTGTCCCCTTTCACCTGGATGTACATCCACATCCCTGTCACATTCATCATCACTAGGCCACTAGTTTGCAAAGCACACCACAAATAAAGAAGTAGAGGAAGAGAGATTTTTCTTCCTAAAGTCTGCCGCAGATGTATTTAACCTTTCTAGCTCAAGCTTCCCCCACAAAGATGCTTCCTGCCAAATGCAAGGTGGCCCAGGGTCCCTCTACCATGTCAAAAAAGGGAGATTAGAAGGAACCAGCCAGTTTCAGAGTCTCTGAGTTCTAGTACCTTCAATCTTTACCCCCAAATCCTCACCACTAAGTACCGGGGTTCAACAAATGACTTAGATGTGGCTCATGAACATCCTCACCCTTCTTCTGGAGGGCTGGCAAATCATCTCCACCAGAGCACAGGGCAACCTATTGCTGAGCTTCTGCTAACCCTTTCTATGGTGGGCATCACAGTTTTTTTATTCCTTACTTTAGACAATAAATACACGTGGCTTACTAGAACTACAGAGGAAATAAGATCGAATTCTCACTTCCTATCATTCAACATGGCACTATCTTCTGAATCCTTATCTAGCTGAGCATCAGAGGCTTCTGCCTCTCAGAGTGTTTTGGTTTCTTCATAACCATACCTGTAAAAGGCTTCTGCTCTTTTGATAATGTACACCATGACCGTGGCACTAGCTCTAAAATTCACATGTGTTAGAGCCATCTGGAGGACTTGTTAAATCAAAGTCTCTGATTCTGTAGGCCTGGGGTGAGGCTTGAGGATCTGCAGGTGCATAGTACAAGCCAAAGTAATGCTGCTGTTGCTGGTCCAGGCACAACACTTTGAGAACCACTGAGCTATAGATTAGTCTTTCTTACTTACTGTGGCCAAATATTGTCTTCTTATAAGATACTGGCATCCTATTAAAGTGGCTATTGGATATCCTCAAATCAATCTTAGAAGACACACACATGTGTGGCTACACATTAAAATATTTACATGTCAGTTACTATGAAAGACAATAAATCCATGTCTAGCTAGTGTTACATTTAGAGCACTGTGGTTCTCACTTACCTTTACTCTTAGTTAGACGTAGAAATTTCTCTCTACACTTGCTAATACATTTCCCTTTCTACTCTCAGACCATTGCATATAATAATAACACAAAAAAAAGAACCTTTGCAAAAAAATTAACTGTACTTATAAACTGATAATTTAAAAATATACCTGTTTTCCATATTTTAATAGATAATTTTAACAAATTTAGAAGAAAACAAAAAAATGAATTTTCAAAATTTTAAAGAAATGAATAAAAATGTCCAAAACAAAACATAGAAGTTACCACTAGACAACCTCTGTTCATGTTATATTATATATCTTTCTGGACTTTTTTTGTTTTCCTTTGTTGTTGCTTTATGAAACTGAATCCAAATTGTACATACAACTTAGTAATTTTTTATCACGTGATAAATTGTGGGCATTTCCCTATGCCATTAAAATGCTTCAACAATACGATTTCTAATACCTACCATGTGTC
This sequence comes from Galagoides demidoff, assembly GCA_963574575.1. Taxonomy (NCBI): domain Eukaryota; kingdom Metazoa; phylum Chordata; class Mammalia; order Primates; family Galagidae; genus Galagoides; species Galagoides demidoff. The sequence goes on from CAUYQV010077084.1 coordinate 35,700, forward strand.
TTTCCACAAAGCTATGGCACAATTTAGTTTGTTTATTCTCTATTGTTGAACACTTAAAGTATTTCCTTTATTACTGGTATAGATAATGCCCTGGGAGATTTCCAGGTTAAAATGCCATCCTGGCTGGCTGCCACAATAAAACTTCATCTAATTTCCAACTAAAACAACTGTAACAACCAGGAAACAATTGAAACTCACAGAAATTATAAAATTTTTATTTATGAATCATTTAATGGTAGAATCTGAAAGAGCTAAGTACCAAGCATAAGGCAAAAAAAAAAAAAAAAGTCCCTGGGCAAAAATAAAGCTTTTTAAATTTGACCTTATGAAATGCTCAACCTTCATCCCCTATAAAACAGAAGTCATCTGAGAAAAAGAAAAGATACTGTATGTACTTCCACTGTCTGTCCCTGACTCAGAATCCAAGATCTTCACCAAACAGAAAATTAGATGCTTTTCTTTGCACAACCCTTTTGCTTCTTAAAGATGCTACTCTTTCCTTTCAACATCCCTTTACTGTAGTGCTTTACCTAAACAGACACCCAGAATGAAACTGATAAAACAAATGGGATATGGGTGGTACCTCCCATTCTAGTAGCCTCATAAACAAAGTCTGTAAGTCATGGACGGAGACAGGCAGAATGCTGGGAAATGTGCATCAAAACACATTGCCTGATAGGTATTCTACCTGTTCACATGATCATGAAGTCATGATCCAGACAGTAGCAGCAGAAGGTGGATGCCCTCCCACTAAAGAGAGCTGCAATAGATAAGTGCCTTCTAGGAGGTAGCTGTTGAACTTGGAGCAAACTCATCAACCTTCCCTTCAGTTGTTATGATGAATAAGAAACTATAATCTGTTTGCAAGTGGACATAACCAAGGTAACTCATGCATCTGGTTTGTTGACATATGCCAAGGTTATAAAGAAAGTGAAAAGAAAGCATCAGTGAGCCTGTAGAAAATAACACAACCTGGAAGGTTTAGATGATGATGTTGTAACTATGAGAATTACCAACTTCTAGTTCAGAAAAAATGTATTAAGTTCTTCAGCATTTCCAATCAATACAAGGAACAACTCTAACAGAAGAGCTGAAATGTGTATAGTGAGATTAATCCAGGAAGAAAGTCAACAAGTTGATGTGAAAAGGCAACAGTATGAGATAAAAAAACAGATGCAGATGAAATGTGAAACTATGGCAGATAAATTAAAGTGACATCACAGAATTTAAAATGATACTGGAGGTCAAAAAGAGTAGAATTCATGTAGAAGACAAGCTTGGGATTTTTTACCTGATTGTGGAAAAGAACAGATGTAGAAATTACAAAAGATGCTAGTATAGAGAACAGAAAACTGAAATATATATTGTGGAACAATTAGAATTAATGAAGAAAAACTAAAGCAAATAGAATAGAAGCATACCGAAGATATTATTGGAATAAAAGTCTTCTTAAACTAAAGTAAAAATAAACTTTCACAGTTAATACTTTGTAGGAAAAAAAATTATACCTACAATTGGACTTGCTCTGTGGTAATATCTTTAAAATGGCAAATTACAGCACATCTATTAAATTCCCCCCTTTAAGAACTTGGCTTCTTTTCTTGTGAGTATGCACCAGATTTAGTGACTTGGTTCTAATAGAATAAAGTAGAAATGACATTGTGTGACTTGGAGACCAGAACATAAAAAGCACGGCAACTTCATATTCTCTCTCTCTCTGACTTGGGGGCAGTCAGCTGCCATGTTGAAGCAGTGTGATGGAGAGTTCCATGAAGTGAGAAAATAAAGCATCTTGATGACAACAAGCAAGAAACTGAGGCCTCTAGTCAATAGCCAATAGTGATGTGAGTGAGCCATCTTAGAAATAGGTCCTTCTGGCTCGGCACCTGTGGCTCAAGTGGCTAAGGCACCAGCCACATACACCTAAGGTGGCGGGTTCGAATCTAGCCCAGGCCTACCAAACAACAATGATGGCTGCAAACAAAAAACAGCCGGGCATTGTAGCAGGCATCTGTGCTCCCAGCTACTTGGGAGGCTGAGGCAGGAGACTCACTTGAGCCCAGGAGTTGGAGGTTGCTGTGAGCAGTGAAGCCATGGCACTCTACCCAGGGGGACAGCT
>CAUYQV010077088.1:0-40444 GCA_963574575.1 Galagoides demidoff
GGTCCCAGCTACTTGGGAGGCGGAGGCAGGAGACTCGCTTGAGCCCAGGAGTTGGAGGTTGCTATGAGCTGTGATGCCATGGCACTCTACCCAGGGGGATAGCTTGAGGCTCCGTCTCAAAAAAAAAAAAAAAAGAAGAAATTATAGTCATTCATTGCTTAATGGTGAGGTTATATTCTGAAAAATGTGACATTAGTGATTTTGCTGTTGTCATCATAGAGTACACTTATACAAACCTAGATGGTACAGCCTACTATACAACTAGGCTATATGGCCTCTTTCTCTTGGACTACAGACCTGTGTACAGCATGTTACTGTACTAAATATTAGCGGCAACTACAACCCAATGTCAAGTATTTATGTATCTAAGTATATCTAATGGCTGGGCATGGTGGTCCATGCCTGTAATCCCTGCACTCTGGGAGGCTGAGGTGGGTGGATTGCCTGAGCTCACAAGTCTGAGACCAGCCTGAGCCAGGGTGAGACCCCGACTCTAAAAATAGCTGGGCATTGTGGCAGGAGCCTGTAGTCCCAGCTACCAAGGAGGCTGAGGCAAGAAAATTGCTTGAGCCCAAGAGAATCGCTTGAACCGTAGCCTATGAGCCAGGCTGAAGCCACAGCACCATACTCAGGGCAACAGAGTGAGACTCTGTCTCAAAATAAATAATTAAATCTAAACATAGAAAATGTACAGTAAAAACATAGTATTAGAGGCTGCAGTGGTTTGTGCCTGCAATCCTAGCATACTGAGAAGCCAAAGCAGGTGGATTGCCTGAGCTTAGGAGTTCAAGACCAGCTGGAGCAAAAGCAAGACCCTGTCTCTACCAAACCCAGAAAAAACTAAGTAAGCTTTGTGGCAGGCACCTGTAGTCTCAGCTACTCAGGAGGATGAGCCAAGAGGATGCTTGAATCCAAGAGTTTGAAGTTGCTGTGAGTTAGGCAGAAGCCACCCATTCTACTCAGAGCAGCAGAGTGAGGCGCTGTCTCAAAAAAAAGAACCAAATGAACCAAACAAAAAAAATGGTGTTAGAATTTTATGGCTCCACTGTTGCAAATGTGGTCCCTTGTTGACTAAAACATTATTATGCTGCCCATGACTGTAATTCATTTCAGCCTTTTAGCAACCCTATGAGGGAGAGGCTTCTATTATCATCCCATTTTAAGATGAAGAAACTGAGGGATAGAGCAGAAAACTCTCACTATTACTATATGGTAGTGCCAGGATTTGAACCCAAAGCAACCTGAATCCACCTCAACCAGGATAAGTAGCTTGTGCTCAAACCTGCTACTTTACACATGTTTCCAAAACTTTACATACATTTTTACTTTATATTTTTGTTAGTAATTTCTTTAAATAGTATCAGACTGTGGGTGGTGCCTGTGGCTCAAGGAGTAGGGTGCCGGCCCCATACGCTGGAGGTGGCAGGTTCAAACCTGGCCCTGGCCAAAAACTGCAACAAAAATAAACAAATAAATAAATAAATGATAGTATCAGACTGTATCATTTATTTTGCTTGTTTTTTTTGTTTGTTTGTTTTAAGACTGGTCTCACTCTGTTACCTAGGCTAGAGTGCAGTGTCATCATCATATCTCATTGCAATCTCAACTGCTGGGCTCAAGTTATTGTCTTGCCTCAGTCTTCCAAGCGGTTAAGACTACAGGCATGTGCCACCATGCCTGGCTAATTTTCTTTTTGCTGGAGACAGGATCTCCAGCAGAGACTATGTTGCCCAGGCTGGTCTTGAACTCCTGGGTTCAAATGTTCATTCCAGCTTGGCCTCTCAAAGTGCTGGGATTACAGATTTGAGCCACCAAGCCCAACATGTATCATTTATTTTCTATCTGCTTTTTTAATCCTCCCTGAACATGATGTTTTTGAGATAGCCTTATTGATGCAGTTAGTTCTTCTGGTATCAGAGAAATCTATTCCCATTTCTTTCTCTGGCCCCTACTTACTCATGGACACTTGGTTTGCAAAGAACCCTATCTTTTGAGCAAGACAATCTTCACTGAGTTTTTCCTCTAATAAGAATCCATCAGTGGCTCTTGCTCTCCTCAGGGTCAAGTCTAAACTCCATAGAGATGCTGGAGCCCCCTGCCCCCACCATCTGTAGCATTTGGAGCCTGTCTCCTCATTTCAGGCTCCTAAGCACTAAACACTCCTGCCATGCCCTGTGATGCTTGGTTTGTCTGTTCATTCATCCTGAAGTTATTTATTAAGCACCTACTATGTGTTAGATTCTGTCTTAGGAACCAAGGACCCAGTGGTGAACAAGACAGATTTTTGCACTCATAGAGCTGACATCTTCCTCAGAGAGACAGATAAGAAACAAAATAAGAGAGAAAATGTATTAAAATTTACAAGGAAGAAAGATCAATCCATGTGAAGGGTAGAGGTTAGAAGGGATGAGGTGAACCTTGTTTTAGGTGGAGGTGCAGTCAGGGAAGACTTCTCTAAGGAGACAACATTTGAACAAAGATAGAAATGAAGTGAAGAAGAGAGAATACCAATATGAGAAGGAAAAGCATAGTAGACAGAGGGAATGGCCAGTGCAAAGGCACATTCGAGGAGTAGCGAGGAGGTGCCAGAACATCCCAGTTTTCCTTTCCCATCTCTAGGCCTTTGTTACTAGTGTTCCCTCTACTAGGCACTCTAGTCACCTGGTATCTTCCTCTTTCCTTTCCTTCTTTCTTCTCCTTCTCCTTCTTTCCTTCTTTCTCTCTCTCTGTCTCTCTCTATCATCTCAGAATACTGCAGGGTCTTTCCTTTTAAAGGCAAGTTATTTCTGTGTTGCCAAGGCTAGAATGCAGTGACATAATCATAGCTTACAGTAACCTTGAACTCCTGGGCTCGAGGGATCCTCCTGCTAAAGTGCTGGAATTACAGGTATGAGCCACTGCACCCAGCCCCACCTGACAATTTTCTAACTTGTCCTTCATAACTTAATTCCAATGCCAGTCCTTCTGAGAAGCCTGTGCTAGCTGCCTCCACAGGCCTCCATAGGCCTGGGATACCTTTCACCTGGCACCTCACACTGTGTCCATTCATTCCTTCTACAGAGACTGAGATGGCACAGGTACTGTGCCATTTCATGAGAGGTGGCCCATTGAAAATAGATTGAAAAGGGCCACGGGCCCTTGAGAAATGACAGGGTATGGGAAGATCTCTCATAAGAGGTGAAATTTGAACAGAGACTGAAATAAACAAAAGGGCCAGCTTTGGGGAGATGTGATAGAAGAATATCCAAGACCAGAAAACAGCTAGTACAAAGGCCCTAAGGTGGAAATAAGGTGAGAATATTTGAAGAACACAGTGAAAGGCAGAGTTGCCAGATGGGAGTGAGGAGAATAGGATGGCTGGATGAGTAGACAGAGAACCCTGCCTGACAAAACCACCTTACAGACCAGATAAAGGGTGAAAAGTATTTCCTAACACTGCTGGGAAGCTGGGGGCAGGGTGCAGGTTTTCCAGTAGGGAGAGGCAGTGGTGGTGGTGGTGTGATTTAGAGCTTCTAAGACCCCCAAGAGGATTGCAGTTGCAGGGATACGCTGGTGCAGTTATGGGTTTTTTTTTTTTTTGAGATTTTACAACTATTCTTTTGTCTCCTCCTTTAAAGCCCAGAGTGCAACTTGTTTTCAATGCCACCAGAGTCCCTAGCAGGCAACCATAAATGTTTACTGAATCAATGAATGCTGGAAGGTTGGAGCAAGAATTTGGCAGGCTTCCCAAGCTCCATCCAGGGAGTCAGCCTGGAAACTGGCAGGCAGGCCCATCTCTGGGAAAGGTGGTTCTTGTCAACCCAGTCTCTGGGGTCCCTAGAAATCTCTCTCTACCTTGTCCTCCTCATCTGTAAAATGGGTGGGCTGGAAAATTAGAGGGCGATACCATGTTCCTCCAGGCAAGGACCATAAACAGCCTGTTTTCACAATTGAGATGAGGGGCTCTTCAGTTTTCTCATCTGCAAATCAAGAGCAAAATAAACTAACTTGTGGAGTTCTTTGATTCAGTTAACAAACATTTGAAGAAAAGCTAGAAGGCAATGTGACTAGAGTGAGTGAGGGGAAGAGGTAGGAGGAGCTGAGGACTAATCCCAAAGGGCCTTATGGGCTGCAGAAAGGACTTGAGCTTTTTGTCTGAGTAAATTGGGAGCCATGAAGGGTTTTAGGCAGAAAAAAGGAACGTGTCCTGACTTAGGTGTTCATAGGCTCTCTTGGGCTATCGTGGGAACAGATGGCGGAGATCAGGAGGGAGCTGGATGGTGGGGGCTAGATTTGGTGAGGACCGTGGAGAAAAGTGCTACAGATTCCGGATCAGTATAATTCTTCTCTTATTTCTCTCTTTCTCTGTTAAAATCACCTAAAGAGTCGCCCAGAGTTAAAAAGAAGAGAGAAAACACAGCGTCCTGATCTCTAGGACGACTGAAACCACGCAGCACGCGTAACCAAGGTACACCACAGCCTTGAATGCTTTGGCGGATCCCGGAGGGCGCCAGAGTGCAGGCAATGCCGCCAGGGAGCGCTCCCTGCAGGGAATCCTTGGGGACCAACGTTTGGCTCCATCACTGGGTTTCTGAGGGAGTGTTGGGTCTAACCGCAGCTACGAACCAAACTGCAAGCTCTGGAGTCTCCGGAGACTTCGGAGAAATTCCGCAGAGGCCTCCATCCTCCACTTGAGCACGAGTCTGCATTTATGGAGCGCCATTTGCCTGCAGCAGCCCTGAAAAAAGAGGCTGGTCCCATTCTACAGCGGAGAAAACGGAGGCGTAGCGGCCACAGTGTGTCACAGGCCCAACAGAGTCAGGAGCCAACTTAGGGTTCAGGTCCCTTTTAATAATAATGTCAATAACATTAAAAGTGAATGTTATTCACTTCACAGGTGGAAGACTAGGTAGCATTGGCTCATGCCTGTAATCCCAGCACTCTGGGAGGCCTGAGGTGTGAGGATCGCTGGAGGCTAAGAGTTACAGTAGAAGTGAGACCGCGCGCACACACAAATTAGCCAGGCTTGGTGGTGCACACCTATAGTCCCAGCTGCTCAGGAGGCTGAGGTAGGAGGATCGCTTGAGCCCAGGAGTTTGAGGCTGCAGTGAGCTGTGATGATGCCACTGCACTCCAGCCTGGGCAACAGAGGTAAACCCTGTCTCAAAAAATAAAACAAACAAAAACACAGCAGCTAACATCTATTAAGCGCCTAGTGTGTTCTCAATAGTTGGTATGCACTGTCTCATTTAATTTTACCAACACTAGACAGGCAGGGACATCCTTCTTCCGATTTCGCAGACGAGGTGTCCTTTGGGATTTGGGGTTGCCTCAGGCACGAGGAGCTGGGATTTGAACACAGGTCTATCCAGAGCTTGTTTCCAGGCAGTGGGAACACTTCTATGCCCGCGAATGGGGGACTATAGGTCCAGCCGACTTGAGCTTGCAAATATGTGGAGAATTAACTACTGTTTGGGGTTTTAGAGGGGTCCTGGGAGGCCCAAAGGCCTTCGCTTCTCCCCACTTTAAAGGGGCTCATCCTTCTTTTCGGATTCCCACGCGTTCGAATGGGGGAAACGCTCGGCAGAGTACAGTGGTCCCGGGACCCAGTACCAGGCGAGGAGAGGAGAGGAACAGAAGGGTGGCTCTCGGCTAGGAGGAAAGAGGGAGCCTGCAGGCCAGACCCCGCAGCCCGGGGGCCAATGGGAGCCCCGCCCCCGCGGCCCCGCCCCCTCCCCGGGCGCCGACCTCCGGGGTCACGTGACCGGGCCTGGCCGCCGCTGCTGGGGCCGGAGGGCGCGGCGCGCGGACGCGGCGGCCTGGCCAGGCGGGGCCGGAGCAGAGCAGGCCAGAGCGGGCCAGGCGCCGGGGAGGGTCGCGCCGCGCCCGCTCCCTCCCCGCCCCGCGCGGGGCGCACGCGCGCACCTCTCGCCGCCCCTCCCTCCGCGCGGGGACCCCCTGGCGGGTGGCAGGAGGACATGGCCAGCGACGCTGTGCAGGTAGGCGCACCTGCATCCCTAGCTGCGGGGGCGGCCCGACGGCTCCGGGGACCCCCACCTGCGAGCTGTGGGGTCTCCTGGACCCGGGAGACGACGGAGGGGACCTCCCAAGGGTCAGGCGCCCCCTCCCTGGGTCGGGACCGTGGAGCCAGCACGGCCCCCTTCTTGACTGGTGGAAGTACCGATGGGGATTCAGGGGGCGAGGACAGTCCCGGAGGCCCACGCCGTACCTCCAAAATCGGCCCTTCCCTGAGAATTAGAGGGGGAGCGGCGAAGGCGTGACTTCGGGTGTCTGTGGCTGTCTATGTGTCCCAGTGCCTGTCGCAGCCCCCACTCAACCCTGTCTCCGGCTTTGGGTGCCTGGCAGATGCCGCTTCACCTGGGACAGGTGTCTGGCGCGGTGCCCCTGAAGGGGAGGAGGCCGCTCGGCCCGCGCCCCTCCCCCTCACAACACAGCTTCAGCCACCGTCTGTTTCTAGACTGAGCTTTATGATGGTCGGGACGCCACCCAGATTGGCACCTGTTGGCGGAAGTGCCTGAGTCCCTTCATTAGGTCAGGGGACTGGGAACCCTATCCCCACCTTCCAAGCTGTGAGGTAGAACCTTATCCCAGGTGGGGAGTGTCCAGGTGAGAAGGCCAGGGGTGCTCCCATACCTGGAATCCTTTATGCATGGGCAGTAGGGCAGGGCTGGGCTGGGCTGGGTCACCTACCCCCACAGCACACACAGGCACACGTGACTGGCAGCAGCTTGCCAGCCCAGCCAGGTTCTTCCCATGCTACCTGGTGGGCATCATTGCCTTGGACTCACCTTTCCCATCTGTGACAAGCAGGACCAGTTGACCTCCAACTTCCTTAGGTTCAGAGATCCTAATCTGAGACATGTATGTGCCTCCAGTGTCCCCATAAGTACCTTACCATTCAGTTCATTGTCCTGTGGTTGCTGTGTAACTGGGTTCTTGTCTCCTTCTGCACCTGCCCTGTCCCCTCTGTGTCTTCCCTGTGACCCCCATGACTGCTCCCACCCCCAGCCTTGCTGATGGCCTGCCAGCCTTGCCGAGGAGCTGGGCGTATCTGGTGTTGCCGATCACACAAGGTCAGACCTCGGGCGGGATGGGCCAGGGTCCCTGTGTCCACCCGCTGGCCCAGGGAGGGCTATGTAGGAATCCCGTCCTGGCGCATCTTTGCATGCACTTGGCGTAGCCCACACATGACCCAGACAGGCTGTGATTCCTGGAATGAGGCTGGACCCACACCCTTTCCATCTTTTGCCCACTCTCCTCCTCCCTCCTGGGCATCCCTTTCTCATGGCTGCCTGGGCCCACTGCTGCCCTGTCCCCTCTGTCCCAATGTGTGCTTGTCTATTCTGTGTCCTGAAAACGGATGTCCTGTCCAGATTCCGGAAATGCTCAAGGCACTGAAATCTCCGGATGGGGTGGTCTAGGTCCCTGGCTGCTTTAGAAAGAGGGGGAGGTATGAGGCCTCTGTGGTCTGGGGTCTTCAGTTTCATGGTGGGAGTCAGAAGAACAGGGACTCCCCAAGGCCAGGCCAGGTCCCTGATTGCTGGGTTTACCTTGCTGGTCACCCTTAGGTGACCCCTTGGCCCTAGGTAGAAGTGAGTCACCCAAGGGAGGAGGCCCCAGGAGGCCAACCCCCCTCCCTCTCTGTTTTACATATTCTCTGGCTTTAGCTGCTGGAGGTGGGGCTTAGGGAGGCGCTCCACCTACCTGGTGGACTTTTCCCATGTGAGCTGGCCCTGTTCCTGCCTGTACCCTGCTCTGCCTGCTGAGGACAGGGTGAGGCCTGGTTAGTGAGGGTGGTACTAGGTGAGCCTAGGTTTAAATCTCAGTGCTGACTCTTCCTTGCTGTGTGACCTGGGCCCAGTGCCTTTGGCTCTGAGCCTCAGTTTTGCCAGAGGCAAAATGGAATAAATAGAGTGTTCATGGGGGAAAGAGATGGAGACGTGGCCAGCACATGGCAGGCAGTGGCTACTGTGAAATTGTTCCTCGTAAGCTCATGATCAGCAGCTTAGTTCCACATCCTTTAACCCAGAGTTTCTTGGCCTCAGCAGTCCTGACATTTCGGGCTGGGTCATTCTTTGTGTTGGGGACCATCCTTTGTACTACAGGGTGTTGGCCAGCATTCCTGGCCTCTCGGTCTAGTAGATGCCACCTACCCACCCATAGTCATGATAAACAGAAATATCTACAGATGTGTTACATGTTCCTTGGGCTGGGGATGAAATCCCTCCTCCACTGAGAATTGCTATTACCTCTTTGAGCCTCAGTTTTCTTACCTTTAAAGTGGGGAGAACAACAGCAGCTACTCAGGTTTATTAGCAAAGGTTGGTTTGTTCATGGGGGTGATGCTCTTGGCCTGCAGTGATACTCCCTGGGGGCAGCCCCCTTCAAGATCAGTCAAAAGCCAAAGACACCTTTCCTTGTCTGTGAAATAACTTCTCACAGCTAAGGGCAATAATGCACATGGGCCATTTCCTAGTCAGAATTTGGATTCTAGGTTCTCTTGCTTTAAATTCTGGCCCTGTCTTCTGCTAGTTGTGAGACCTTAGAGTAAGTTACATTACCATTCTGGGCCTCAGCTTCCTCATCTTGAAGATGGGTGATAATAGCACCCATGTTATGGCGTTGCATTAGTTGACTTAGATGAAGTTTGTAGTAACTGCTATTATTCATGCAGATGGTCCCTGACTTGGGATGGTTTGACTTAAATTTTTCAGCTTCACAGTAGTGCAAAATCGATACCCATTCAGTAGAAGCTGTTCTTTGAGTATCCATACAATCATTCTGTATTTTACTTTCCGTACAGTATTAATAAGTTACATGAGATATCCAACTTTATTATTAGATAGGCTTTGCGTTAGATGACTTTGCACAACTGTAAGCCAATGCAAGTCCTCCTAGTACATTTAAGGTAGGCTAGCTAAGCTGTAATGTTTGGTAGGTTAAGTGTATTTTTTTTTTTTTTTTTTTTTTTTTTGTAGAGATGAAGTCTCACTAGTTTGCCCAGGCTTCAAGCAATCCTAAATTTCTGGAATTAAAGGCATGAGCCACTGCACCTAGCTTGTTAGGTGTATTAAATGCATTTTCAAACATAAAATATTTTCCACTTGGCTTGGTGCCCATAGCTCAGTGGTTAAGGTGCCAGCCTCATGCACTGGGGCTGGTGGGTTCAAACCCCCACCCCAGCCTACTAAACAAAAAATAGCCAGGCGTTGTGGTGAGCACCTGCAGTTCCAGCTACTTGGGAGGCTGAGATAAGAGAATTGCTTTAGCCCAAGAGCTTGAGGTTGCTGTGAGCTGTGATGCCACAGCACTCTACCAAGGGTGACATAGTGAGATTCTGTCTCAAAAAAAATTTTTTTTTTCTACTTAACCATGGATTTATTGGGATGTAACCCATTGTAAGTTGAGGAGCATCTGTAATTGTATTTGAGCTTTGGTGTGTACTTAGCAAGTGGTTTGTGGGCTGCTGGTTTGGGGGTATTTTTGTCCCCCAGTGCTGTCTCCTTATGGTGCTGGCCTTATGCAGGTGCCATTGGGCTGGCTGAGACCCTAGAACTCTGAGCTGTAGTCAGCAGCAGTTGGCACCTGGACTGAGAGGAAGCAGGAAGTTGGGATGGTCTGTCTGCAGGAAGGGGATCTTGCCTCTGCAGAACTGGCTGTTCTGACCCTGAAGGGGAAGCCAGGGACAAGGGGTGGGCAAGAAGCTCTGGCTACAGGGACACCTGCAGGTAGTGGCAGGACTGGGAGCCCCTGGGAGCATGAGCACGCTGTGGAGGCCTCAGGGAGTGTGCGTATGTGTGTGAGCATGTGTACATGCACAAGTGGAGATGTGCATACATGTGTGAGCATGTGTACATGCATGAGCACGAGCACACAGACCACGTCCACTCAGGCTGGTGGGAGCGTATTTCATACAGGTTCTTAAGTGTCCCACAGAAACACTTCCAGGCATTTGCAAATAAGTGTATACTGTATACTCAGTAGGCACGAGAATGTGCAAACCTGGGCACCCATGTTACAGACACAGACCTGTCAGTATAGAAATGTGCACATACTTGTGAGCCTGTGTTCCGTGCACCTGCCTGTATGTATGTAAAAGTGTATGCATACCCAAGTCAGCCCTTGGAGCCTGTGTACCCTGGTGGGAGCCTGTTTGTCATGTATACACAATTGGTGAGTGAGCGTGCACACAAGTACCTTGGGCATCCTCTCAGGACAGGGAACTAATGCTGTCCGTGGGTTTTCTCTGGAGGAGTGGGTTTGGCCCCAAAGGGGGATACTGATGGGAGAGTCCGCTAGATGCCCCTGTGCCCCAGAGCTCACCCGGCGCAGGGGGTGCTGGGAGCTGGTAGGAAAGAGGAAGTGGCAGCCAAGAGGCCCTGTTGGGGCTGAGGTTCAGGAAGAGGGCGGGGTCCTCAGCCTGGACCCAGGATGGCGGAGGCCGGTCCCCCGGAGCCGGAGCCAGAACTGGAGGTGGGGTCTTGGGTTCCTGTAGGGCAAGCAGAAGGAGACCCTAAGTAGCATAGGGCAGAGGCCCTGTCCTGGGTAACTCTCAGTTTGGGGCGTTGAGAGATGATGAGCTGCTGGCCTCACACTTCTCTCTGGGTCCTTTGGGGCTCCCAGGCTGGGGAGATAGAGAAGGAAGGAGACAGGGCTTTGCTTTTTAGGGTCCCAAAGGGAAGATGAGGCCTTCCCCCAGGACCCTGTAGTTTGGGGTACAGCAGAGAGAACTCAAGGTTTGCCTGTGAGATCTGTAGTTTGGAGAGCAGCTGAGGGACGATGGCCTCTGTCCTTGTGATGGCACAGTTTAAGGGTACACCAGAGGGAAGATAGAAGGTATCCTTGGACCTCCTATGTTTTAGAGGGTAGCAGAAGAAAAGGAGCCTCCCTTGGGGCCCTGCTCATTTGGGGAGCAGCAGAAAGGAGACAGGGTTATGCCTGTTGAGTCCCCTAGCCTGAGGGGCCAGGGAAGAAAGAAGGCCCTGACCTTGGGACCTCCCAGTTTTGGGGATCAGAAGAGTAGAGCAGGCTCTGTCTTGGGAGCTCCAGTCTGGGTGGAAGCTGGGCCAGGCTGGTCATGTGCAGTCTGTAGGAGTCCCCTGAACCTATCTATCCCTCACAGAGTGAGCCACGCAGCTGGTCCTTGCTGGAGCAGCTAGGCCTGGCAGGGGCAGACCTGGCAGCCCCTGGGGTCCAGCAGCAACTGGAGCTAGAGCGGGAGCGGCTGCGGCGGGAGATCCGCAAGGAGCTAAAGCTGAAGGAGGGTGCTGAGAACCTGCGGCGGGCCACCACTGACCTGGGCCGTAGCCTGGGCCCCGTGGAGCTGCTGCTGCGTGGCTCCTCGCGCCGCCTCGACCTACTGCACCAGCAGCTGCAGGAGCTGCATGCCCACGTGGTGCTGCCTGACCCCGCCGCCACCCAGGGTGAGCTGGACCCCCCTCCAGGGTGCGAGATTCCAGGGGTTCCACTGTCCAAGGTCTCGCCCTGGCCTCCAGGGAATAGCACACCAAGACCCACAGAGCCACCAACACCCAGAGAAGTGCACACATAGTTACACCAATACCCAGACAGCATCCAAAATATTCAGAGAAACACACAGTCACGCTACCACCTGGATAATACTCCAGATGCACACGTTGTCACATTACCTAAAGATACAGCCACTCCAGGACCCAGACAACACCTAAAATGTACATTCCATGACAATACTTGGAGACACAGCCACCCCAACACCCAGACAGCACCCAAAGATGAGCACACTGTCACACAAATACCCAAAGACCATCTTACAAATAGCCAAGCCTCATACACCAACACTTAAATGGTACCCAAAGACTCTTTTTTAATTTCTAAACATTTTGTCTGTTTTAAAAATTTTTTAAATTATGATAAAAACTACACATAACATAAAATACACTTTTTTTTTACAGAATAGGGTCTTGCTATATTGCCCAAGCTGGAATGCAGTAACTGTTCACAGGTGTGATTATTGTGTACTACTGCCTCAAACTCCTGGGCCCAAGTGGTCCTCCCATCTCTGTTTCCTGAGTAGCTGTGACTACAGGCATGTACCACCATGCCTGACTATATTTATGATTTTTAAATATGCAGTTCTATAGTGTTAAGTATATTCACATTATTGTGCAACAGATTTCTAAAACTTTCTTGTCTTGCAATCAAAGACTTATACACAGTTGTGCCAATACCTGGACAATAATGCAAGACTTAAATACTGTCCCATGAATACCCAGAGAAACACACAGACCACCAACACACAGACAATAGCCCCTTTTGCAAGCAGTCACACCCAGCCCCAGATACACGGCCATACACACACAGCCACCTACAGACATCTGTGAGTTGTACTCACAAGTGGACAAGTCCTGAAGATGCAACAACACTTATACCAACACCCAGCCCTTCTAGACATAAGCATGTCAACATCTGGAGACCAACACTGTCACATCAACACTCAGGGACAGAGTTCAGCCAAAATTTAGAATCTCACAGTTGTTTCAGCACTTAGGCCCCCCACAATCATACTGCTCTCTAGAGACTCATGCAGACACATGCATCTGGCTGTACCAACAGCCACACACTCAAACATAATCATACCAACACCTGGAGATCTGAACTCACAGTTGTACCAACAGCCAGAAATGTATGCAGACTGGAACCCCAATACCCAGAATCTCAGTCATTGTAACACCTGGTGTTTTATATAGTTACACCCTCCAGTTCACAGATGGAACTGCTCCCACACCCGTGGGCTTGCGCACAGCCATGTAAGTAGTTGGCACCCTCCCACGCACTGTCACACTGGTACCAAGGACACACACACACCTGGACGCTTGCCTGTACTCATTCATCTTGTGTCCTGTCCCAGTCCTGAGCGGTTTTCCTGGGAGGGTGGCCTGGATACACCCACCTGGCCCTGGTATCTCCACCTTCCTGTCTGTTGGCACCCAGCTTCCCCTATGTCCGGGAGGTAATTGGACAGACTGAGGTGATGACCATGGTGATTCTTTCCCACCCATCCCCTCCAGATGCCCTCTACTCCCCGGGTGCAGGTGGACCTGCCTGCTCGGCCACCAACCTGAGTCGTGTGGCGGGTCTGGAGAAGCAGCTGGCCATTGAGCTGAAGGTGAAGCAGGGGGCAGAGAACATGATCCAGACCTACAGCAACGGAAGCACCAAGGTGGGGCAACGTCATGTGCACTCATAGCTGTACATGCACACACCCAGGTGCATGCCCACCCACACGCCCAGTCATTGTATGTGTACACACCCACCCACAGTGTCACACCTGCCTTTAAATATGTGCACACACCCCACATGTATACCCCTGAATGTGTACATGTACCTGCATATGTACACATATGTGCACACACTTGCACATACACCCACAGTACACATGAACAAGTACACACCCACTTGAGTGTACTCACCCACCCGGCTGCAGATGTGTGCATATACCTGTAAGCAGATCACAACTTCTCCAATGGAAGACTGGGACCTTCTGGGCTAGGGAGAGAGAGACTGGTAGGTGACTTGGTGGCAGGTCTGGGGCATAGGCAGCTCTTGGGGGCATATAGGAAATAAGGTGATTGTGGGTGGTATCTACATGCTCGTGTGAGTGCACACAAATGTAAATACCACACAGGAGGGAGACCACACAGATTATTTTTATTTTTTTACCTTTTGTTGAGGGGTAGTGTACATATACGTAAAATACAGAAAATCTAGTGCACAGCTGAATGAAATTTTACCTGTGTGTGCATCACCCATATCAAGAAACAGAACAACATTTCCAGTCTCCCAGAAAGTTCCTTCATACCTCCTTCAGTTGATACCCAGACTTCTGGGTGTTGGGGATTACAGATTTGCTTTACCTGGTTTTCAGCTTCATGCAGATAGGGTCGCAGGGTTCCTCTCTCCATTCTGATGTGTACATTTGTTTTTCTGAGAATGCCACAGCTCTCAGCTTCTGTGACTTTAGCTTTGCACTGTTGGGGTCTAGATGGTTTAGCTCCGTCATAAGGTGAGGACTCTGGCCTCAAGAACACTGTATCTTAGGTCTTGCCTCCTTAGATGTGTTATCGTGTGCCTGGTGTGTAATAGGTGCTAATCAACATGTTTTCTGAAGAAATAAAAATGCACCCTATATCTGATTAGATGTTTCTCAACCTTTTCTTCATTCTTGTTCCCCTAAGGAACCTTTTAAGACATTTTTTCTAATCACTCAACATGGTAAATGCCCATAACATGCAATTACTTTAACCACGAAGTATATTCAGTGTTGTACCTCCATCTAGTTTCAGAACATTTCATCACCCCAAAGGGAAACTACATTCCCATTAGCAGTCACTCCCCATTCTCCCTCCCCTATTAATACTAATCTGCTTTCTCTCTTTATGGATTTACCTATTCTGGGCATTTTACATAAATAGATACAGTCTTTTGGATCTGGCTTCTTTCACTCTGCATAATATTTAAGAGAGATTATAGGGGATTACATACATTGTAGGAGATACATACAAGTACTTCATTCCTATTATATGGATATGCCATATTTTCTTTATCCATTTATCGGATGATGGACATTTGGGTTGTTTCCACCTTTTGGCTATTGTGACTAGTTCCACTGTGAACATCTGCATATAAGTATTTGAAAACCATCCTATGAAATTTTAAAATACAGATCAATCATATATCTATGCATATCTCTTGCATTATATACAAGAATAAGAGTATTTTACCCTCTAAGAATGAATTTCTTCCCCTGGTGGTGAAACTGCCCCACTGAACATAAATGGAGTAGATACAAATGTCTTGCAATCTTTTATTTGAACATTAACACAGCAGAAAGTGGATGGGAAAATCCACAACTGATTTTAGGCCCTTGTAGACATACAGGTTTGTGGGCAGTACCCAGATGTGGTCATACTTTGAATCCTTACCTAATCACCCAGTCATCCTCAGAGGTTCACCCACCATGGGACCTCTCACCCATGTGCACACCATTCTAATGCTAATGTGGGTGTGGCACCTGCTGGCGCTTTGAACACTGCACAGATTAGCCATTCCAGAGGGGCTGATGATATTAGTACTAAATTGAGCCACAGAGTGGTTGAGTGGCTTGCTTGAGGTTGTACAGCCGTTATGTGGCAGAGCCATGATTCGGACCCCAAGGACTCCATCACTGTACTCAGGAATGCAGAGAAGAACCCCAAGTCAGACAAACACACAAAGACTCTGTCCCACAGTTACCCAGGACCTGCATAGTGTGGTCAGCAGGGCCTGTGGCCAGACCCTGGCTTCCCAACCTTTTTCCAACAGCCTGTCTCTGCCTCTAGGATCGGAAGTTGCTGCTGACAGCCCAGCAGATGCTGCAGGACAGTAAGACAAAGATCGACATCATCCGCATGCAGCTCCGTCGTGCACTGCAGGCTGGTCAGCTGGAGAGCCAGGCAGCCCTAGATGAGGCCCAAGGTGAGTACTTCACCCTGAGACAGCCTAGCTTGCATCCTGCCTTGCCAGGCTGAGTTTCTTTCCTCCTGTAAATGGTCCCTTTCTAGGACAGGCAAATGAGTACGGTGACTCACTATGTAACTAAAACCCATTTATGATCCTCCCTGGGACTCAGCTTCCCATTTGTCCCAGCCAAAGTTTGGACTAGAGCAAGTGTTTATGAACTCACAATTGTCAGGCCACATTCACCTGCTGTCTTTTTTTGTAAAGTTTTATTGGTACATTGCCATGCCCATTCATTTACAATGGTCAATGACTGCTTTTATAGTACAATAGTGAGCTGAGTAGTGGCAGCAGAGCCCGTGTGGGGCAAAAAGTCAAACATATGTACTGTCTTGAGTCAAGCACAGTGGAGCAAGCCTGTAGTCCCAGCTACTCAGGAGGCTGAGGCAGGAGAATCCCTTGAACCTTGGATTTTGAGGCTATAGTGAGCTGTGACTTCTGCCACTGCACTGTAACCTAGGCTTATAGAGCAAGACCCTGTCTCTTAAAAAAAGAAAAGAGGGGCTGGGCACAGTGGCCTGTAACCCTAGCACTCTGGGAGACCAAGGCAGGTGGATTGCCTGAGCTCAGAAGTTTGAGACCGGCCTGAGTCAGAGCAAGACCCCGTCTCTAAAAAAAATAGCCAGGGGTTGTGGCAGGAGCCTGTAGTCCCTGCTACTTGGGAGGCTGAGGCAAGACAACCACTTAAGCCCAAGAGTTTGAGGTTGCTATGAGCTGTGATGCTACAGCACTCTACTTAAGGTGACAAAGTGAAACTCCGTCTCAAATAAATAAGTAAATAAATAAACACATAAATGAAAAAGAAAATATTTACTTTCTGACTTTTTACAGAAAATGATAAAAATGTAGGGACTGGGCGGCCCCTGTGGCTCAGTGAGTAGGGCACTGGCCCCATATACCGAGGATGGCAGGTTCAAACCGGCTGGCCAAATTGCAACAAAAAAAATAGCTGGGTGTTGTGGTGGGCGTCTGTGGTCCTAGCTACTTGGGAGGCTGAGGCAAGAGAATTGCCTAAGCCCAAGGGCTAGAGGTTGATGCGAGCTGTGACGCTACAGCACTCTACTGCGGGCGACAAAGTGAGACTCTGTCTCTAAAAAAAAAAAAAATGTAGGGACTTCTGAACTAGATGGTTGCCTTATCACTTTGCCCTTTTTGTGTACAGAACAGTGGTTGCCCCTGGTGTGTATGTACATGTGTTTCTGTGTTTACATATGTGTGTATGAATGAGTAGGAAAGTCTCAGAAACTGAACATGTTGGGATTGTCAATCTGAATTTGTGACACGGTTGTGGAGCATTGTGTGCAGTACTGTCTGTGTCCAAATTACCCATCTGTGTCAATATTAATGTGACTTTGGCTTGGCGCCTGTAGCACAGTGGTTACCATGCCAGCCACATACACGGAAGGTGGCGGGTTCGAACCCGACCCTGGCCAGCTCAACAACTGCAACAAAAAAAATAGCTGGGTGTTGTGATGGGCACCTGTAGTGTGGAGGCTGAGGCAAGAGAATCTCTTAAGCCCAAGAGCTTGAGGTTGTTGTGAGCTGTGATGCCATGGCACTCTACCGAGGGCGACATAGTGAGACTAAAAAAAAAAAAAAAAAAATTAATGTGACTTCAATAGTGGAGACCAGGAGTTGTATGTATGCCCTTTTTTTTTTTTTTTTTTTTTTTTTTAAGAGACAGAGTCTTGCCTCAGCCTCCCAAATAACTGGTACTACAGGCACCAGCCACAACACCCATCTATTTTTTTATTGCAGGTTGGCCAGGGCCAGGTTTGAATCCCCTATCCTCAGTATATGGGGCTGGTGCCCTACTCACTGAGCCACAGGTGCCGCCCTATTCGTGCCTTAATGATATAGTGTGGTAGTGTGATTATATTCTTATGGCTCCCTGGGCTGGAGTTAGAACCCTGGGACTTTTGCCTCAATATGGTTATATCCATTTTCTTGACCCTGTGCTTGGGATAATGGCATTCACGTCTTGTGACTGACCATGTAACTCTGTTCCTGCAGTGGTATCCTGTGCATGAGGTAACAGGGCTGTGTCTGTCTGACAACAAAGACTGACCCATGTGACAATCTCCCTGTGTGGCAGTGTAATTACATCTTTGTGACAGTGTGTGTTTCTCTGCCTGCAGGTGACAGTGTTCCTACACTGGTGACAAAGTGATAATGTCATTGCATCCCTGTGGCCAATAGTGTAGCAATGTCTGTGTAACAGTATCTTAGTCTGCTCAGAGTTCTGTAACAAAGTCCCATAGAATGAATGGCTTAGACAACAGACAATTTATTTTCTAACAGTTCTGGAGGCTGGCAGTCCTAGGTCAAGGTAGCAGTGCATTCAGTTCCTGGTGAGGGCTCTCCTCCTGATTTGTAGACAGTAACCTTCTTGCTACATCCTCACATGGTAGGGAGAGAGCTCTGGTGTCTCTTCCTCTTCTTTTCTTTTGAGACAGCTTGCACTGTTGTTTAGGCTGCAGTGTAGTGGCACAATCATAGCTCACTGTGACCCTAGACTCCTTGGTTCAAATGCTTCTCCTACCTCAGCTTCCTGAGTATCTGCGGACTACAGGCATTTACCACAACACCTGGGTAATTAAAAAAAAATTTTTTTTTGTAGAGATGGGACTCAATATGTTGCTCAGGTTGGTCTTAAACTGATTTCCCAAAGTGATGGTATTACAGGCATGAGCCACAGCACCTGGCTTCTTCCTCTTCTAATCCCATCATGAGGCCTTCCCCCAATGACCTTATTTAACCACAGTCACCTCCCAAAAGCCTCTTCTCCAAATACCATTACAGTGGGGATTAAAGGTTTCAACAAATGAATTTGGGGGACACACATTATTCTTTCTCTAATAGTATCCCTTGGCTAACATCATCTGTGTGGCAGTGTGATTGTATCTCTGTGGTTGTCCCAATGTCCATGGGTGTCCTTGTGCCTGGTGGACAATGTAACTGCACAATGGTGATGGTTCAGTAGGGAATGAAGTGTGTCAACTTGTGTATGACAGTATACTTTATGTCCTTGTGGGCTGCTGTTCTTGGGTGAAAAACATGATGGTGTCTGGGTGATTAAATCTAGATAATGTGACTGTCCCTGTGGGTGACAATGCGCCTTAGTCTGTCCCTGTGCTAATCCCTATAGATGAAGAGGGACCATGACAAAGTGTCTGTCATTAAGTCTAGGTTGATAATGTGCCTTTATAGCATTGCTCTGACAATCCCTGCATTAGAAGTTCACTGTCCTTGGATGATGGGTGACGGTATCACTGTGTCTACCCCTTGGGGTGGAAGCATGATGATGCATCATGGTGATGGCATGTCTATGGCCAGTGCCTGTTTCTGCAGATGGCCATGTGTCTGGAACCAGGTTGGTGAAAGGCAGGGATGTAGGCTAATTTCAGTGCCCTGTATTCTATGCTCATAGGAGGTCCAGATCTAGGTGCTGTGGAGCTGCGCATCGAGGAGCTGCGTCACCACTTCCGCGTGGAGCACGCAGTGGCTGAAGGCGCCAAGAACGTGCTGCGCCTGCTCAGTGCGGCCAAGGCGCCTGACCGCAAGGCAGTAGGCGAGGTGAGGGGCGGGGCCTTGCTGGGAGGAGGAGCTTTAGTGAGGGGCAGTATCCTGTGAAGGGTGGAGCCTTGACGGACGGGGTGGAGCTTTGACTAAGGGCATTGTCTCAGCCGAGCTGGGCCACTGTCAGGATCCTGGCCTTGGTAGGGTGATACTTTAGCAGGGAACCTGGCCTCAACTACCGTGAGGGAAGAGGCGTCAATGAGGGGGCGGGGTCTCAGCTGGTCCTCGGCCAAGGGTGGGGCCTCAAAAAGGGGCGGAGCCTAGTTTTCAGGACAGCCGGGGAAGGGTCCTAATTGGTTTGAGGTTTATGCTGAGGGGGGTGGCGAAAAGCCCAAGACAGGACATAGCCTGGGGGTGGGGAGGAGCAAGCTGGATCCTGCCCTCAGCTTCCCACTTGTCACTGCAGGCACAGGAGAAATTGACAGAGTCCAACCAGAAACTGGGACTACTGAGGGAGGCCCTGGAGCGGAGGCTCGGGGAGTTGCCTGCCGACCACCCCAAGGGGCGGCTGCTGCGTGAAGAGCTTGCTGCAGCCTCGTCTGCTGCCTTCAGTGCCCGCCTTGCGGGGCCTTTCCCTGCCACGCACTACAGCACCTTGTGCAAGCCCGCACCACTCACAGGTGGGCCTTGAACCTGTCCCTTCCCTGCAGCCCTGAGACGCCCGACCCAGACCTTCACTCTCTCCAACCCTGGACCCCCATTCCACTGTGCCCTCTCCTCTCCGCTAGATACCCTGATGCGCACCAGACTTCTGGTCCACTTAGCCCACTGATAACTGGGCTCTTGTCCCCAACTAACTGGTCCTGTTTTCGAGCCATAGTGCCCCAGCCCCACCTTGCTCTCTGAACCTGGATCTAGATCCTGACTATGCCCTACTCAGGCACGCCAGGTCTCCCCACCTTCCTTAGGGCCCTCAGTTCCTACCCCTCCAGATAATGGCCCCTCAGACACCCAGCCTATCTCAGACCTCAGATCTCAGCCTACCAAATCCTACCCTGAATTCCCTAGTACTACTTTGTTGTTCTTGCCCGGCCCTCTGGCCTCTGCCCTGAACCTCTCTTCTGTCTCTAAACCCCAGCATCCTGAGCCTCTCCCTGCCACCCTATCCCACCCACCCCAAACCATTTGTCTCATATTCTCATATCCAAGCACAGACATCCCTGCCTCAGACCCCCTGCCCAACCCTGGCTGTCTCTCCTTGGCTCCTACTTTGTACTATAGCTGCTTCTGGATGTGTTTCTGCCTACAACTCCCCCCCCCACCCCGTGCCCCCTCACCCCCAATCTCCCCATTCCTTTTTTTTTTTAATTAAATCATAACTGTATACAGTAATGCATTTATGGGGTATAGTGCGCTGATTTTATATACAATTTGGAATGCTTATATCAAATTGGTTAACATAGCCTTCCCTTCACTTCACTTACTTAATTGTTGTGTTAAGACATTTTTATTCAACTTTTAATAGATTCGACACATACCCTTGCAATATGTGCAATAGATGAGGTCCCACCAATTGTCCTCCCTCCACCCAGCCTCCCTCCTCCCCTCCCCTCACTCTCCTTTTCCCTCCTTCCTTCTGGGCTATAGTTGTGTTTTATCATTCGTATGTGGCCCCATGCTGAACTTTCCTCTCCTGCAGGCACCCTGGAAGTTCGTGTGGTGGGTTGCAGGGACCTTCCAGAGACCATCCCCTGGAACCCTTCGCCTTCAGTCAGTGGAGCTGGGACCCCAGACAGCCGTACCCCCTTTTTGAGCCGCCCAGCCCGGGGCCTTTATAGCCGAAGCGGGAGCCTCAGCGGCCGGAGCAGCCTCAAAGCAGAAGTGGAGAATACCAGTGCGTGGGCATTGTGTACCCTGAGAGGTGGAGTGGGGTGGGGTGGGGGGTCCTGGGATGCCTCATATTTTTAACACTTTAAAAAACAAATACATCATGCTCATTAGGAGAACTGCTATTAAAAAAAAAACCAAATAGGCGTTGCCTGTGGCTCAAGGAGTAGGGCACCGGCCCCATATACTGGAGGTGGCGGGTTCAAACCTGGCCCTGGCCAAAACAAAAAAACAAAACAAACAAAAAAAAAACCAAATAAAACAAAATAACAAATGTTGGTGAGGCTGTGGAAAAATTGGAACTTTGTGCATTGTTGGTGAGAATGTGAAATGGTGTAGTCCCTGTGGAAAGCATTATGGTAATTCCTCAAAAATGTAATCCAGCAACGCCACTTCTGGGCATATACCCAAAAGAATTAAAAACAGGGTCTTAGCCATTCCACAGTGTAGGCGTATTTCTTTCTTTCTTTTTTTTTTTTTTTTTTTGAGATAGAGCCTCAAGCTATTCCCCTAGGTAGAGTGCCATGGCATCACAGCTCACAGCAACCTCCAACTCCCGGGCTCAAGCGAGTCTCCTGCCTCCACCTCCCAAGTAGCTGGGACCACAGGCGCCCACCATAATGCCCGGCTATTTTTTGGTTGCAGCTGTCGTTGTTTTGGCGGCCTGGGCTGGATTCTAACTCTCCACCTTAGGTGTATGTGGCTGGCGCCTTAGCCACTTGAGCCATAGGTGCCGAGCCAGCATAGGCGTATTTCAAAACACCATGTTGTTTTGTTGTGCTGTATGTAACATGTATATGTAATTTTTATTTGTCAATTTAAAAATAGTGATAGAAAAATAATTTTAAGAATAAGAGCAGAGGCTCAGTGCCCATAGCACAGTGGTTATGGTGCCAGCCACATGCACTAAGGGTGGCAGGTTCAAACCCAGCCTGGGGCAGCTAAACAGCAACTGCAACAAATAATAGCTGGGTGTTGTGGCAGGCGCCTGTAGTCCCAGCTACTTGGGAGGCTGAGGGAAGAGAATTGCTTAAGCCCAGGAGTTTGAGGTTACTGTAAGCTGTGATGCCACAGCACTCTACTAAGAGTGATGTAGTGAGACTCTGTCTCAGAAAAAAAAGGAAAAAGAAAAAGAATAGAGTCTCAAAGAAATATTTATATATCTACCATTTTGTTTATTCATTCTTCCACCAACAAATGAATGAATAAACAAAATGTAATATCCATACAATGGAATATTGTTTAGGTTTAAAAAGGAAGGAAATCCTGTCACATGGTACAGCATGGATGAGTCTTGAGGATACTATGCTAAGTGATATAAACTAGTCACAAAAAGACAAATAGTGTGTGATTCTACTTAATCGAAGTCCCTAAAGTAATCAGATTCATAGAGACAGAAAATAGAATGGGTGCCAGGGACTGGGGGAGGAGGTTGGGGAGTTAGTGTTTCATGGAGACAGTTTTAGTTTAAGATGAAAAGAGTTCTGGAGGTGGATGGTGGTGATGGTTACAGTAGTGTGAATATACTTAGTGTCACTGAACTGTACACTTAGAAATGACTGTGGTGGTAAATTTTATGTTAGGTTTATTTTACTGTAATTAGAAAAAACTTAATATATAGGTACAAAAAAAGTGAATATAGAAAAAGAATTGACCACCATCCAGGTTAAGAAATATGATATCGGCTGGGTGAGGTGGTTCATACCTGTAATCCTGGCATTCTGGGAGGCTGAGGCAAGAGATTTCCTTGAGCTGAGGAGTTGGAAAAAATGCCTAAGCAAGTGAGACCCTATCTCTGCTAATAACAGAAAAATAAGCTGGGGTTGTGGCAGGTGACTTTAGTCCCAACGGCTTGGGAGGCTGAGGTAGGAAGATCCCTTGAGTACAGGACTTGGAGGTTGCAGTGAGCTATGATGAGGCCACTTCACTTCACCTGGGGTGACAGAGCAAAACCCTGTCTCACACACACACACACACACACACACACACACACAGAGAAAAAGGAAAGGAAAAAAGAAATAGGATATTGTCAGGTGTCCCTTCCCCTTCACCCACTCCAGCTCCTACCTCTGTCATGGAGTTGTCTACTCTCTGGACTTTTATCATTTCCTTACTTTTCTTTTTTTTTTTTTGAGACGGAGCCTCAAGCTATCCCCCTGGGTAGAGTGCCATGGCATCACAGCTCATAGCAACCTCCAACTCCTGGGCTCAAGCGAGTCTCCTGCCTCCGCCTACCAGGTAGCTGGGACCACAGGCGCCCGCCACAACGCCCAGCCATTTTTTGGTTGCAGCCATCATTGTTGTTTGGCGAGTCCGGGCTAGGGATTCGAACCCGCCACCTTAGGTGTACGTGGCTGGTGCCTTAGCCGATTGAGCCACAGGCGCCGAGCCAGAAAGAAGCCTTTATATAGCCCCACTTTATCCTAGAAACTAGAGTAAGTTATCGAACTTAATTTCCATTTCCCATGGCTCAAAATCTTAAAATCTAGTGCATGACCAAATACATTACTTCCATTCAGTTTACTTTCTCTGGGGACAATTCCATCAAGCCTTATGTAGGAAATGTCCAATTTGAGATAAAGTATCACTGTGAGATAGTCTATCAGAGTCCAGCCATCTGGTATTGCTGTCCATCTGGAACAGTGTGGACACAAGAAGAAAAGGGTCGCCCAACAGCAGGCGATTGTTCCTGCTTCGTGTGCTGTCCTTACTGTGCTCTGAGCATGTCTCCTTCCATTCACGACTGAACATCTACCCAAATGCATCAGCTCTGCCAGCTCACTTAGGCAGGAAAGAAAATTCTAGATGTCATTATCTGAAGGACAAACGAATCTTTTTCTATTCCTTCTTCACATGGATATAAGGAACAATTACAGGATAGCATCAGAACTGATGCTGTGGGACCTTATAGCTGCCTTCCTCTTTACTGTGGCCATACTTTAAATATGACTTTGTCTATGTCATATTTTATTTATTTATGTATTTTTGAGACAGAACCTCATGCTATCCCCCTGGGTAGAGTGCTGTGGCATCACAGCTCACAGCAACCTCTAACTCCTGGGCTCAAGCACATCTCCTGCCTCCACCTCCCAAGTAACTGGGACCACAACGCCCGGCTATTTTTTTTTTGGTTGCAGCCATCATTGTTGTTTGGCTGCCCGGGTTGGATTCAAACCTGCCAGCTCAGATGTATGTGGCTGGGACCTTTAGCCACTTGAGCCACAGGTGCCAAGCCAATGTCATATTTTCAATGTACCTTTTTCCTTCAGTAAACCTGATATTCAAATAATATAGTAAATATGTGCTTTCTTATACTTAATTTACCATTCAGATACTGGAACATAAAGTAAAACCCTGGGTCCCACTTCACCTGGGGTCTATCTACAGTGGTGGCTAATATTTATAAATACCAAAGGGCAGTCTTAGTATTTACCTTATAAATGCCAGGCTTTAGAGTCTGAATTACATCTGCTATGACAATAAAAACACTAAATATTAGTTCTTTGACTAATAATATGTGAGCAAAGAACTAAATATTAGTTCTTGAAACTAATTTTAGTAATACACAAGGGAAGGAAAATTTGTTATTGTATTGATTTTTTTTTTTTAACTTGATGATGGATGAAGCCAGGCAAAAGTAGGCAACTGGTCAATGTGGTTTTATTTCAGTATTTACTAAAGTTTAAATATAATCACGTAAAAAACAAACATTTCAAAAGTGCAAAATATTAGAAAGTTAATCAGTGCTATCAATCTTTCCATGCAAACAATCTCTTTTGCTGAGATAAGCAATACTAATTCTGCAGCTGTGAATATGTACAAAACGCTGCTGTACCAAAATTTAAAACTAGGCTTGGTTTAGAGATTGCACATGACAGAAATCATCTAGGAAGCAGTGCAAACCACCTGCGGAGCTTTCAGTCATGCTCGTCACCCTGTGTAATATACAGCTGTAGTCAAAGCACAGGTGGATGGGTGAGAAATAAAGTTCCTTTGTAGTTATCACCTCTCCCCACCAGGAAAGAAACACTGCTTAGTACAGAGAGTGATTTTTCTAGCTATCCAGGGTTATGCGGTCCATCTTTGGTTACAGGGAATCACTTGTGTTGTCCTTTGGTTTACTCTGAAATGGTACCTATTGTGCTAATACGGAGTAAACGTAAATTTGAAGACGGCAACTTGACAAAAGCTTCCCCTTTAATATAAAGTAAATGCTTAGTTCTCAATAACCTCCCTTGGAGTGTTCCATATAAATGGCACGTCTTACTGGTTTACTTACCCAGCATTAGTCTACAAGCATATGACCTGGAAGGCCAGGCCTGATTTATTCTCCAACCTCACCTCCACTCCATGGCAACAGTAATTACCCTTCTTTTCTTTCCAGAAAGGGATAAAGACACTGCTAAGAGACAGCTTCAATAACTGTTAAAATGCCAGTACTTTGGATACCCTGATATGTTTACCCCCCAAAATTATAAAAAAACAACATACAGTTTGCCTGCTGATGCCACCCTATAACCGAGAGGGAGTAAAGGACTATCAGGAAGAGGACTGCAAAGACAATGGTAACCTCTGACCAGCAAGAAGAAAAGACACAAAGTGGTAAGAAGATGCCTGGGGGAAAAACCGGTCTGTCCTCACTAGTGTTCTTCAAAGTAAATCTCACTTCACATGTTCCAGCCTTAGCTGACACTGACTCTGTAAGAGCTATTCCTTAGATCTGGGCTTTTTTCTTTCAGGATTAAACACTTCCCCTTAGCCAAATCTACCTTTTCAACCGACAGTGACTATGACAAGAGTTTGGTATAAATAGTAAAACATTCTGGATTCTGGATACTTAAGAAGACAATGATGTTCACAAAATGTTTTTAAAGAGACTACGATACCATCCTCACCCAAGTGAAGTGGCAGATGACAAACAATTCTGTTTCACTATCGAAGTACCACTAAAAGATTTTACTTACAACCTAAGCACCCTGTAATTTCATCAACTTTTATATCTTCTATTCTTATGTTGGGGATAAAGTTATTACCAAATAACTAAGACTTATAGAGTCTCTGAATTTGAAGTATAATATAAAAGGGCAGGTCTAGGATATATAACATCTTTTTACCTAACATGAACTAAATTGTCCACTTTAAACTTTTACAGCAGCTCAAAAAGTTGTAAAAACAATAAACATAATCAATGATTCCTAGCAATAAGTCTGTCAGTCAGTTGTAACAGAGTAAACAATACTCCTTTTAAACTATATTCTAACCTTTCTTCATAAGGTACAGAGAGGAAGAAAACAGTTTCAAAAAAAAAAAAAAAGAAAGAAAGAAAGAAAGAAACACACTATTACCTTTTCTGTAACCACTTAGATGTAGCCTTCAGGTGCAGAGAACACAAACAAAAGATGAGTGTGCCACAAAATGCCCACTAATCTCAAGAATCTGCTTCCAAACTAGAACAAGTTCTAAAGATAAGCAATAATTTTCTAGAAAAAAGTCTATCTAACCCCAAACAAATAAAACTCAAAACAGACTTCACACTATCTCAAGTTCTAAGCAATAAAGTGTGGCATTTATAAACTATCATCTGAAAAGTTACAACCCCCTCCCCAAGCTATGAAGAAAGGATGTTTATATGAAGCTGATGGTAAAAAGCAGTAAGGTCTTCCCTTTTCTTTCCATTTACTTCCAAAAAGGAAGATAATCTTCCAAAGACCTCACTGGTAAGTGGCAGGCAACATGCAGGAAATGACGCAGCTGAGGACAGGAAACTTGCAGCAACAAACAGGTGGCTTTTCTAAGGAAGGATCCCTCAGTGTCCATCTGGGAGAGAGAGTAGAAGAGGTCATCACGCAGTCACAAGAGGCAACCAGGGAGAATGCCAGAGTCCAATATCCAGACTTTCTAGGTTCACGTCTAAAAGGCTGAGTAGGCCAGGCTCAGTGTAATCCTAGCACTCTGGGAGGCCAAGGCAGGTGGACTGCTTGAGCTCAGCCTGAGCAAGAGTGAGACCTCATCTCTACCAAAAACTGAGGCAAGAGGATCACTTTAGCCCAAGAGTTTGAGGTTGCTGTGAGCTATAACACTATGGCACTCTACCACGGGCAACAAAGTGAGACTCTGTCTCAAATAAAATAGAAAAAATAAATAAATAAATGGCTGAGTAATTTAAATCTCCAGATAGGCTGTTTTGTAATTAGAATTGTAATTGTTGCCATGATAACTCTGAGATGATTAGAACTATTAGGGTTCTCAGTTTAGACTCTAAAAAATGACAGGTGTCACTGGACAAAATCCCTAACCAAAGGTACGTACACTCATCTTCCTCTGATTGGGCTATTGTACTTTTTCCCCATTAATTTCAATCAGAATGCATCTAAAAATGAGTAATAGCCTAGATCTTGGTGATGGGCAACAGAAAAATATATTTATAAAAATATTGAAGCTCCACAGTTATTTATGACATGTTAATCACTATACTGCATACATTACATTTAAAAACTTACATTAAATAGCCACAGATGGGTCATTTTTACTGTAAAGGCTGATCAAGGAAGATACCCTGAGTTTGGTAGATCTCTTTGAGGACCAGCAATACTGTATCTTCAGATTCCCTATAAAGTAAAAAACTATGTTAAGAAAAGAAAGAACATATGTGCTAGATGTTTTACACATATTATTTCATCTAATCCATACAATCATCTTGCAAGTTCATTTTTTACAAATGCAAAAAAAGAGACCCATTAATTATTATTACTGTTTAAAAACAGGCAAAATATCTGAACAGATACTTCACTAAAAAAGACATTTATTTGCCATATGGGTGGCAAACAAATATGTTAAAATAAACTCAGTATCACTAGTTATTAAGGAGATGTACATTCAAACCAGTGAAGGACCATCATGACCTATTGAGAATAACCAAGGCACTGGTTATCAAGAGTTGTTGAGGATAAGGAGCACATGGAACTCTGGACACTGCTGAGGGAATAGAAACTGCTGGTGGCAAAACAGCTGGGCAATTTATTTTAAAGATACACTTCCATTCTTAGGTGAAAAGTAATTTAGCGGCTCAGTGCCTGTGGCTTAAACAGCTAAGGCGCCAGCCACGTACACCTGAGCTGGTGGGTTCAAATCCAGCCCAGGCCCACCAAACAACAACGATGGCTGCAACCAAAAAATAGCCGGGCGCCTGTGGTCCCAGCCACTTGGGAGGCAGAAGCAGGAGAATCGCTTGAGCCCAGGAGTTGGAGGTTGCTGTGAGCTGTGATGCCACGGCACTCTACCCAGGGCGACAACTTGAGGCTCTGTCTCAAAAAAAAAAAGAAAAGTAATTTGGCAAAGAAAACAAAAGGAAAGAAAAGAAAAAAAGAGAAAATAAATTTAAAGCCACACTTCCATGTGACATCCAGCTATTCCACTCTTAAGTATTTAGCCAAGAGATAGTAAAGAATATGTCCAAAGTTTTGTACATGAAAGTTCTACTAGCTTTATTTGTTAATAGCCAAAAAATGGAAACAACCCAATGCACACAAACAGCTGAATGGATAAGCTGTGATATATCCATACAATGGAACACTACTCAGCAACAGAAAGAAAAAAGTTATTGAGTGGATGGACAACATGGATGGACCACAAAATAATTATGCTGAGTAAAAGAAGCCAGACAAAAAAAGAAAATATATTATATGATTTCAAATAAAAGTTATATATAAGCCTGAGCCAGGGTGAGACCTCATCTCTAAAAATAGCCAGCATTGTGGCAGGAGCCTGTCATCCCAGCTACTTTGGAGGCTGAGGCAAGAGAATCTCTGGAGCCCAAGAGTTTGAGGTTGCTGTGAGCTGTGACACCATAGCACTCTACAGAGGGCAACAAAGTGAGACTATCTCAAAAAAAAAAAAAATCATATGCAGACTAATCTACAATGACAAAACAAATTAGTGGTTATCTGGAAATTGGGAAGAGGGGAGAAGAGAAAAGGAGGGCAGAATTGCAAAGGGGCTCAAGGAAATTTCTGAACATGTTGAGTATGTCCATTAGCCTGATCGTGGTGAGGATTTCACAGATGCATCCAAGTCAGAACGCATCAAATTTGTAAACTTTAAATATGTGCAGTATATTATACATTTTTCATACTAATTGGTAAAGATTTAAAGTTGATAAAACTTTGGAAAAGCTGTGGGGAAACACACTCTCATACATTCCTGGTGAGAGTGTAAAAAAGTACAGCCTCTACTTGGCAACATTTATTAAATATTACAAATATATATACCCTATATGCCAGCAATTCCAATTCTAAGTATCTTATCTTTCAAATATACTCATAAGTAGATGAAATGACATGAACAAGGTGTGTAATGACCAAAAATACAGGAAACTAAAGATCCATCGGTGGAGGACTGATTCATACAGTGGCATACCACGTGGGCAGCTAAAAAAGAATGCGGAAACTCTACATATGATAGGTAAAAAAACTCCCAGATGTACTTGTAGAAAAAACAAGGCACAGAAAAAAATTCTTATGAGATACTATTTGTTTTTAAAAGGAAGAAAATAATATATTCACACACATATGTATTATGTATGCATAAAGTAGACTGCTGAAAGAAATACATGTTAGTTGCATATGGGGAGAAGACTAGTTAGCAAGGAATAAATGAAATAGTTTCATTATAATTTCATTTTATGTATTTTCATTTCAAACCATACAAATGTACTGCTATTCAGAAATTTTAAAATAACCTTCCTTTCTGATAGTCTAGCAAGCCAGATCAGGAGAAGAACATTCTTAGAAAGTATTATTTTAGGCCCAGAGTGGTGGCTCACACCTGTAATCCTAGCACTCTGAGAAACCTAGGTAGGTGGATTGCCTGAGCTCAGGAGTTGAAGAGCAGCCTAAGCAAGAATTAGACCCTGACACTACTAAAAATAGAAAAATTAGCCAAGCATTACAGCAGGTACCTCTAAGCCCCAGCTACTAGAGAGGCTGAGACAAGAACATTGCCTGAGCCCAAGGTCTAAAGCAGCTGTTGAGCTATGATGCCACGGCACTCTGGCCTGGGGCAACACAGGGAGACCCTGTCTCAAAAAAAAAAGAAAAGTATTGGCTCAGCACTTGTGGCTCAAGTGGGTAAGGTTCCAGCCACATACACCTGAGCTGGCGGGTTGGAATCCAGCCTGGGCCCACCAAACAACAATGACAGCTACCACCAAAAAATAGCTGGACATTGTGGCGGGCACCTGTGATCCCAACTACTTGGGAGGCTGAGGCAAGAGACTCACTCAAGGCCCAACAGTTGGAGGTTGCTGTGAGCTGTGATGCCACTGCACTCTACCCAGGGAGACAGCTTGCGGCTCTGTCTCAAAAAAAAAATAAAAAAAGAAAGTATTATTTTATCCCCTGAGAAGACTGCTTTGCTGCACTGCACTTTGATTTTATGTCATGGCCTCTGCTGTCTTTCTTATAAAGAGATGATACTGATTGTATCATGTGGTAATTCCTTTATCAGAATTCAACAGAAAAATTCCTCTAAGGACCTTAAAGCTTGTATTTTTTATACGCTTATGTGTGACCCATCTTATTTTCCTGGCTTTCTTTTATCTTTACTTCAATTTCCTCAGTGATGAAGTTGTATTGTTATACTGTATAAATTTCAATGAGCGTCATTAATCCATTCTACAATCCATCAGGTAATTATGTTTAATTCTGCTCTAGCTACTATAAATGCTGTCAGATGGGTTCCTTAATATACTTCCAGCCATAGTGTATTTGTTCCAGTTCATTCATATGTATCCAAATGGCCAAGACACATTTTTAAGACCAAGCTAAGAGAACTAATGGCTGCCAACATCATTAGCCCCATGCTCTACCGAAATGCAAAATAAACTAAATTTATGTTTAAACTAGATTTCTTTAAATGACACAATTGGGCTATTTTGTAACTGTCTGAATGAGGAATCCTGCTAATCCCAAATGTACACTTGGCCTATCATCCTTTTTCTGTATCTGTGAAACACTTCAACAAAAAACAGAAACAGGCTCAGTGCCTGTGGCTCAAGTGGCTAAGGCGCCAGCCACATACACCTAACGTGGTGGGTTCAAATCCAGCCCAGGCCCACCAAACAATAACGATGGCTGCAACCAAAAAATAGTCAGGCGTTGTGGCGGGCACCTGTGGTCCCAGCTACTTGGGAGACAGAGGCAGGAGACTCGCTTGTGCCCAGGAGTTAGAGGTTGCTGTGAGCTGTGATGCCACAGCACTCTACCCAGGGGGACAGCTTGAGGCTCTGTCTCAAAAAAAAAACAGAAACAAAGACAAACTACACTTACCAATAGCACAGATGGCTTTGTAAAGCAAATAAGTACTCATTAAAACTTTCTATGGGCTTCTCCTGTAGCACATAGTCAATGCGTTGGCCTCCATTCAGCATTCCCACATTGATGGGCAAAACTTCTTTATCTGCCACAGCAGTCTCTTCTGTGTTAGAATCTGGATATGAATCAGATTAATAATAAGAATAATAATAAGAATCTAAAAGCTTTGAGCCCTCCAGGGTTGTCCTGTTAACTTCAAACTCCAAGTTTACCACAGGATACGCTACTCTCTGTTTAGAGAGTTTTGTCCCATCTTCCTCCTCTCCATCTCCTTAAAGCCCCTCCTCAGGTCACTATAATTCTGTCCAATCTACCTTTTTTCTTTTGCTAACATCATGACATTACCTGTACCTCCAACAGCTGTCATTTTCCTTGGGTTTATATACTAAATGCAAGCAGGAATAGAACTCTTTGGGAAGTTGAAAACTAAAGCAAAAGAGTACAATATTAATTGTGAAATTAAGCGGAAAGTATCCTACCCTAGTTCCCCACCAGAATAAAACTAAGCCACAAATACATGGTGAAATTCTCCCTGTACAAGCAAGGTGCTTCACAGAGTAGGCTCCTAACATTATCCCAGGGTTCCCAAGAGGGGATGCTTCAAAGCCTAGTTACCAGATGCTCAGCTTGTCTTAACATTTTCGTCACAAATAATGTTTTCCCGTGATTTGCTCTATTAAGATGACAGAAAAGGTTAGCAGAGCAAAAAGCCCATTAGGACTCATAGTATAGATTCTATACAATAAAAGGAGAAAGGTAAGAAGGGCTTGGGAGAATAAGGACTCTATTCCACGGAGTCCCTCTTATCTAGACTGATGTCAGTAATCAATGTATATGGCGTCACTCACCACTAGGCTTCTCTGAACTTGACTCAGGTTCTGCTTCAGTTTCTTCTGCCGTTTCTGAAGCTTGTAAGGCAGGGTATGAAGCTCTAGTAAAAGACTTCCAGGCCATCCGCAAGGAACCCAGCAAGTTGTTCTTCAGGTCCGTGCTCACCCTGGTCAGGCCCTCTCTCAGTTCTGAAACACAAACAGAACATTCATGACTGATGCAGAGTTCAGGGAACATTCATTCTGCACTGGCCAAAAAATCAAGAATTATCAAGCTCTATATTCTGACTTACCTAAGTGCATCCGTTTCCTGCCTTTATGATGTGGGATCAGCATTGGCTCAAAATCTACTTCTGGGACCACCATTGGTTCAATCCTATAAGCCACAGGATCAAACTACATAGGAAAAATAAGACCTACATTTACCTCTGCTGAAGAAAGATAGTTTGAGGAACCATGTATCTTAGGCAAGAATAATGATATATTCATTTTTTTAAAAATGGGCACTTGTTTGGCCCCCTCACTTCTAAATCAATGTTACTTTAAGTTGTCTCACTAGTAGAGAATGGTACAGAAAAAAACCACATCAACACAACAGAAAATCGTATGTTTTTATCAATATGCCCCAATATTCATATAAACCACAGTAACTATACAATACTTACAGGGTGATAAATATTGAAGAAACCTTTGCATGTGGGAAATTTGTAGCTGGGATCAATTCTTTTTAGACCTCGGACTGTAAGGAACATTCCAATCGGAGATCCAAAGGCAAAGAATATTTCTGGTTTATAAACAAGCCTGGGGTATTTTACAGACACCTGGAAGGAGAAAATAAAAGCGTCTCTTACTAATAACAAAAGTTATTACCTGGTCCTACAATACCAATGAGAGGCATTAATTAGCACTGTTACCTGCCCAATGCCAACATCCAAATAGTCCTCACTTCTAGCTTCACTAGTACGACTGCAGAACTCAGATTCTTTGGGAATGTTTGCTTCTGAAGCTGACTGTAAGGTTGGTCTACTGATTCCCTTAAAATCAAAACAAAACAAAACAAAAAAACAGTTATGTGGAGCAGCTGGGCATGGTGGCACACTCCTCAAGTCCCAGCTACTGGAGAGGCTCAGGTGGGAGGGTCACTTGAGCTCAGAAGATTGAGTCCAGCCTAGGCAACATAGCAAGACACTGTTTCTATTTTTTAAAAAGTTATATGGAGTTTTTATACAGTCAAAATAGTCTAAAGATTGTACAGTTTTCTATTTCAAAGGATGACTAGGAAAGTTTTGAAATAGTAGCCAATAATTCTAGGAAGATTTGCTCAGAAAACAACATAAAATTGATGAAAACAACAGTTGCATTAAATTATAAACTAACATCCCTACATGCTCTAAACTGAGGAGAGCTGGACACAGCCATTTGGGCAGCAGTTGAAACTTTAGGCAACAATCAGGAAAGGGAACCACAGCAGAGCACTGAGGGAAGACCCTGGGGAGTGCAGGGAGTGAGTGCAGGGCCCTGCCACTGTAATCAAGGCGAGCCTTCTCTGTGGGTATAGAATATACCACACGCACGGACCCATGCACTGAATTTTTCTTTTTTTTTTTTTTTGAGACAGACTCTAACTTTGCCACCCAAGCTAGAGTGCCATGGCATCAGCCTAAGCTCACAGCAACCTTAATCTCCTGGGTTCAAGTGATCCTCCTACCTCAGCCTGAGTAGCAGGGACTAGAGGCACTCACCACAACAACTGGCTAATTTTTTTTCCATGTTTAGTAGAGATGGGCTCTCACTCTTGCTCAGGCTGATCTCAAACTCCTGAGCTCAAAGGATCCTCCCCCTCTCAGCCTACCAGAGTGCTAGGATTACAGGTATGGCCAGGACTGAATCTTAAAAAGAACTGAGCTACCTGCTAAAGAGTTGGAAAAAAATTTACTACTAAGATATGGAAAGGAATTCAGTGACCAGAAAAACTGAATGTAGATAACATGGATAAACTTTGTCAAGTTTATGGTAAGGGAGAAAGGCAACCACAAAAGGCCATATATCGTATGATTCCATTTATGTGGAATGTCCAAAATAAGTAGATCCACACAGATAGAAAGTAGACTGACAGTTGACAGAGGTTGGGGGCAGGGAGGAACAGGGAGTGACTACAAAATGCATCTGGGTTTTCTCTTTGGGATGATAAAAATATTCTGGAATTGCATAGTTGGCAATGGTTACATAACTGTGAATGTACCAAAAACTATTAAACTGTATACTTTAAAAGGGTTAGTTCAACGGTATGTAATATTCATTATATTTCTTTTTTTTTTTTTTAATATTCATTATATTTCAATAAAGCTGTTATAAAAAAAAACAAAAGGAATAATAGGAGTAGAAGGGAAGATAAGACTTTTGAAGCTAAAACATTTTTAAGGACACAGATAAAGAAAATGTGCTTAATTTCTAAAAGGAGAACCAAAGATTAATTACCACAACTGCTTAGCTCCCCTGAACAAATACCCCACAAAGCACAAGGATACACCAGGACGTCAAAGACTGCTCAGTCCAACAAGCTCTATTAGGCACACTACCGTTGGGTGTTTTCTGGTCCTGAAATAGTTTAATATCTTCCTTCTTGGTCCTAAAGGAATTCCCATGTCCTGAAGATCTCTGTCTGTACATAAAGCCTAAACACAGAAAATAAAAAATCTTTCTTTTTTGTAGACAAAATAAAATAATTTAATCATCCTTAGAGGAATAAGACCCAGGCATTTGGTGGTTCTATGTTTATTGTTTTGAGTTCCCTAGTGGGAGCTTAATAACTTCAAGAAATGAAAGCCCATTTTATTCATAAAACAGCCTAAAGAAGAACAGAAAGCATCAATACTGTAATATCAACGTTACAATAATATAGATAACATTGTTACTATTTAAAAAAAACTGAAGACACTGGATATCTAATGACTTCATGACAGTGAAACATTTCCCCACTCACTTGTGTGTCACAATCTGAAATGGATCATACTCCCACTTGTGGACACAGGAGTACGGGGCAGACTAACAAGATCTGAGTGACGATCTTGTTAAGAAAGTCTTCCTTCACCCTCTCAGACTGGGTTAATTCATCCTGTTATACATTTTTATACCACTGTGTACCTTTTCTACTTGGTTATTATCATAATCCGTTGCATATGATTATTTAATTTGTATCTTCCCCACTAAATTATAAACCCTATAAGGTCAGAGACCACATCTGCCTTACTTATCACTATCTCCACTACTTGGCATAGTATGGTGATCACAGCAAACATTAATAAAATATCTGTTAAATATTTAGTATGAATGTGTATTCAGAATACTATTTTTAGGGCCAGGCACAGTGGCTCACGCCTGTAATCCCAGCACTTGGGAGGCCCAGGAAGGTGGACTGCCTGAGCTCAGAGGGTGGAGACCAGCCTGAGCCAGAGCAACACTTCATCTCTAGTAATAGCCAGGCGTTGTGTGGGCACCTGTAGTCCCAGCTACTAGGGAGGCTGAGGCAAAAGAATCACTAGAGACCAAGAGTTTGAGGTTGCTGTGAGCTATGACACCATGGGACTCTACCCAGGGCAACAGAATGAAACTGTCTCCAAAAAAAAAAAGTTATTTTTAGAATGAATGTGTCACAAACTAGAAATAAAGCTCAACAAAAGTGGGAAAAGAACAAAAAAAAAATAAGCA
The DNA here is from genome assembly GCA_963574575.1 of Galagoides demidoff. Lineage (NCBI taxonomy): Eukaryota > Metazoa > Chordata > Mammalia > Primates > Galagidae > Galagoides > Galagoides demidoff. The sequence continues at coordinate 35,849 of CAUYQV010077088.1, forward strand.
AATAGCAACAGTCAGGCTCTTAAAAGTGAAACAGAAAATAAGAATTAGAATACTATTTTTTTTTTTGTAGAGACAGAGTCTCACTATGTTGCCCTTGGTAGAGTGCCATGGCGTCACAGCTCACAGCAACCTCAAACTCCTGGGCTTAAGTAATTCTCTTGCCTCAGCCTCCCAAACAACAGGGACTACAGGTGCCTGCCCCAACGTCTGGCTTTTTTTTTTTTTTATAGTTGTCATTGTTTAGCAGGCCCTGGGTTGGGTCTGAACTCACCAGCCCCAGTGTATGTGGCCAGCACCCTCACCACTGAGCTACATACAGGCACCAAGCCAGAATTGGAATACTTGACGGTTATTTAGGAGTTTATTCTCACACTCACGCTTTCTCTTAGCACACGTTTCGTCTTTGCTCCTTTGCTATATGAACATCGATATGGCTCATCTGAACTTTGAACTTCCACAAAGCAAAGGTCACTTTATATGATAAAAAACCAACAAATAACACTAAAGAATGTTATTAATGATAATGTTACCAAGGGCAGCTTCTTGGGTAAACATGAAGATAAGCAATAAGCATACTGAAAACTTTGGCATAAATTAAAAAAAATTATTATTACCACAGCTTCTTTATCTACTTTCTCCTTCTCAAAGACAGTATAGAATTCGGAGAGTTGAAGTTTCTTCAAATCTTCCTCTAGTGTCAGTGTATCTCCTTGATCCATAACAATATTTAGTGAATCCTAAAAATTAAATTATAAAGTTTGTATTTTCAAAATTCACTTAGAGTTTCCTTTATTTCATAATTAAGACATGTATTTTATTTCCACAATGATAGACATTAACTTTAATTGTAATGTATACAAAATATAAATTAAGAGGTGAATGAGCTTCAAGATTTTTGTTACTTCAGCTGAAAATCTTTTTAAATGAATGAGTAAATAATCAAAATATTCTTTATCGTCATTAACAAACATTTATGGAGCTTAAAGGAAGCTCAATACTTAAGGAATTAGGGAAACAGTACTTAAGAAAAAAAATAGTCTAAGACAAAGGCTCTGCCCTAGAAGAACTCATGGTCTAATAGGAGCAATGAGACACTTACATAAAAAGAAAAGAAAAAATACAAGATAGTATATGCTAAGTGCCACATCAATATTATAGATGATACACGTTCACAAGACTCTGTTTTACTAAAATATACATTTAAACACCAAGTCCCCCAGTACTTTCAAGTAAAACTTCTATAAATCATACCAGTTTACATCTAATCCATTCTTCCTTTCTCCATATGCAAATTCCATTTAGCTCAACGATTCTATCACTATTAATAAGTAGTACTTATAAAGGAAACCAAGACAACGATGGTTATTTTAGAATATGGCAATTATTTGTAGAAACATATTACTATCTTGCTTCTATCATCCAAAAATAACAGAAATAATTATAAGTCTGTTAAAATGAAAATAAAAGTAAATTTAATGTCATGGCATAAGACTAAACTCAGCTAAAAACAAAAAGCAGATTTATGATCTAAAAATTCTTACTAAGGAATACTATAAGAGAACCTATCTGAACATCTAAATTACCTTTTCACTGTCAATATCCCCCAAAGAATCTTTCTGATTTGTTAGGATATCAAACAATATAAGCGAACCTATAAGTAAAATAGAAGAAAGGGACAATGTGTAAGCATTAGCGCTACACATGTTAGCAAATCTACGTAGCAGGGAGTCTCTCCTTGCAATTTACCACCACCCTTCCAGCCACTACGTCATCACAAACCACTTCTAGACCTCTGAATCTGATCATGATAAAAGACAATGAGCTTCAGAAACAGGTGTCCTTAAAATCTGACAGTCCTCTCTGGTCACAGAGAGTTCATTTGTTACCTAAACTATGACCAGCAATGGATACACCCCCTTTGAAATCAGGGTTCCTCTGCAGAAAAAGTGTGTATATTCGGTTCATTTCAGAAACAACTGTGTCCACGATAGTCTGACAGTAGGTGGGGCTATTATAGAAGAAGACATCCAGAATTGTGTCATTGGTGAAGTGCCTGAGGCGGTTAATGCTAGGCAGAGTTATTCGCTGTAGATCTCTGGAAAAAAAGAGAGAAAATTTAAGCTGGAAACCTAAATATATTTCATAAGCACCTCTAAGTTATTATCTAGCTTAGCTTCCAACCCTATATTTAAATATTTAATGATAACAAGAGACAACTATCAATTTATAGGAAAGACAGAGAGGCTCGGCACCTGTGGCTCAAGTGGCTAAGGCGCCAGCCACATACACCAAAGCTGGTGGGTTCTAATCCAGCCCAGGCCCACCAAACAACAATGACAACTATAACCAAAAAATGACCGGGCGCTGTGGTAGGAGCCTGTAGTCCCAGCTACTTGGGAGGCTGAGGCAGGAGACTCGCTTGAGCCCAGGAGTTAGAGGTTGCTGTGAGCTGTGATGCCACAGCACTCTACCCAGGGCGATAGCTTGAGGCTCTGTCTCAAAAAAAAAAAAAGGAAAGACAGAGAACAAAGTAATATGTTTAATGAGGCCAAAGGAATGCAACCAACAAAATTCAGAGTGGAAGGAATGCTCCAAGACAGCCCAGTTTCTTCAATATAGAAACTGCACAAAAATTACAGATGTAGAAGAACAGATAATCAAGAGATTAACAGAGATTTAAAACCGTATCAACTAATTGCAAAGTATTAGCTTTATTTAGATCCCACTTTAAAATATGTGCAAAAGCTCAGCACCCGTAGCTCAGTGAGTAGGGTGCCAGCCACATACACCAAAGGTAGTGGGGCTGGAGCCTGGCCTGGGCCTGCTAAACAACAATGACAACAGAACTCCTATCTGGTAAAGTAAGACAATGCTGATATTGTCTAAATCAACTTCCAGTTAAAGCTTCCTCAAAAGTTCCAGGAGTCCTCAAATATTCAACAGCTTTGGCAGTTTAAAGAGGGCTGCATGCCCTTTAATAACTTCTTAGCATCAGCTCAAATATTAAAGAAAGTGGACTCGATCCTAATAACAGCAATGCCACAGTAGAGTGTTTGGCATATGGGATATTCTCAGATCATAGGGCATTAAGAACTGAGAGACACAGACCCAGAAATGCCAATTTCTAAGACAAACAAGGGAAGACTATTTCCTTCATCTTTCAGAGAAGCATCTCCTAACGCTATTCTGGAACTCTTATAAACATACTTTTTTCTGGAGAGCTCATAACTGTAATAGACATCCTCAATATAAGGCAACCTTCTCTATCATCACCATAATAACATTTACAAACAAAACTACTGGGCATTACCTTAAGAAAGCCATCACTTAAAAGTCATGTACCAATTATACCTTAAGATGTAATTGCCAATAATTTAATGTTTGAGGATGTCTTCTCTTTTTTCCTAAATTTGAAAAAATACTTTTAAATATCACAAAAGAAACAAAAAAATAGGCTGGGCACAATGGCTCACACCTGTAATCCTAGCACTTTGGGAGGCCAAGGCCACCGGGTGGACTGCATGAGTTCAAGAGTTCGAGACCAGACTGAGCAAAAGCAAGACCCTCATCTCTAAAAAATAGCCAAGCATTGTGGTAGGCACCTGTAGTCCCAGCTACTTGGGAGGCTGACACAAGAAGATTGCTTGACCCAAGAGTCTGAGGTTGCTGTGAGCTATAACGCCACAGCACTTTACCCAGGGTGACAAAGTGAGACTTTATCTCAAAAAAAAATAAATAAAGAAAGAAAACAACAAAATACTTTTTACATCTTGACATCTCAGGGTATGGTTGGCTTCTGACTCCTGAAGATGGAAATGCTTATACATGATGGGAAGAGAGCAATGTTTGGCTTTAACGCTAAAGAAATAATGACACTATAATAGTAAATACCAGTAGTGAACAGTATAGTGAGCCAGTAAAACATACTGAATAGCTTTGTTCTTAAATCAAAGAACTGATCACCATTCGATAGCATATCTATAAGAAATCTTAAATATACAACCACCTATAGCAGAAATGTCCCTAAGCATATCAATGATCAGAAAATATATTACAATCACAGTTAACAACTCAAAGGTATAAAGTATTACTCACACATCCACACCAGTAGAATGCAAAGGACTATGCCAGTTGACTGGAAGAAATTCTACCCTCCCAATTTGCTGATTTTCTTGGGCTTTCTTAAAATGTGTCTGTAGCAAGTTCAAGGAAACACTTCGAAAATCATTAACTAGAAAGAAAAATTAATTTATGCATCACAGTGAAGCAAGGAATCTACAGAATAAAGATGTAATAAATCCTATAACTGTACTCTAATTGCATTTGCTTAGAATACATATTAACTTGACAGTAAGTGGGATTTGGGAAAAATTATGAATACATATAGGAAAAATACTCCTTTAATAGTATAGAAATTCCTTTTACCATATAAAACATTTCATCAAAAGAAAGGCTAATTTCAAAACATCTGCTGGCTGGGCGCCTGTGGCTCAATCCGCTAAGGCGCCAGCCACATACACCTAAGGTGGCGGGTTCGAATCCCCAGCCCAGGCCCACCAAACAACAATGATGGCTGCAACCAAAAAATGGCCGGGC
>CAUYQV010077089.1:0-73132 GCA_963574575.1 Galagoides demidoff
CGCCTGTGGTCCCAGCTACTTGGGAGGTGGAGGCAGGAGACTCACTTGAGCCCAGGAGTTGGAGGTTGCTATGAGCTGTGATGCCATGGCACTCTACCTAGGGGGATAGCTTGAGGCTCCGTCTCAAAAAAAAAAAAAAAATTATTCTGATGGATCTGGAAAAAGTATGAAAACAGCACACTGTACCCCATGATTGCATTAATGTACACAGTTATCCTATAAGAAATAAAAAAAAAATTTTTTTCTAAAAAGAAAAAACTCACCATTCTAAATGCTATTTAAAACATTTGTGACTTAAGAGATAAAGTCAAAATATAAACATTATCAGATGTTTGGAAGAAGTTGATCCTAACCTCTAGGGATGACTTTGAGGGTTACAGGTGTCCTAAAACTATAGCCTGTGGACCACATGCGGCCCGCCGGGTGTTCCTGCAGCTGCTGTCTGTCCTGCTTAGCAGCTGACTAGTCCTGGGGCCCACAGTCCGGCTCTCCAATGGTCTGAGGGACAGTGAACTGGTCCCCTGTTTAAAAAGTCTGAGGACCCCTCATAGACTTCAGGGGAGGAAGTAACTGTACATGTGGTAGAAGCGACAAGACAAACCACGTTACATTGGAGCCTGAAGATCTGACTGAATTGCTGCAATTTTACGATGACTCTTGAATGAATGAAGATTTCTTTCTGATGGATGAGCAGAGAAAGTGGCTTCTGGAGATAAAATCTACTCTTGGGGAAGACGCTGTGAACATTGTCGAAATGACAACCAGGGATATAGAATATTACATAAATGTAGTTTTCAAAGCAGCAACCAAGAGCATTGACTCTAATCTTTAGAGAAGGTCTGTGGATAATACTAATAGCTCTGACTTCACCATTATACAATCCATCCATGAAACAAAAAAAAATGGTACACCTTAAATCTATTGAAATAAAAAAATGCTATTAAAGAGAGTTACATGCTGTACAGAAATCTTTCATGAACGAAAATCAATCGACAAGGCACACTTCATTGTTTTCTTAGTTTAAAAAACCAGCGGACACCTCTGATTTTCAGCAAGCACCATCTTGCTCAGTTATTAACCATCAATATTGAAGCAAGGCACATACATCACTAAAAAAAGCTAATGACTTGTCGGAGACTCGGTTGACTGTTATAATTTTGAAGTAATACAATATCTTTTGATTAAGGTGTATACATTTTGTACACGTTCTGCTAAGATTATCACTGAATGAAATTTCTTTTTTATAACATTAGAAAGTGTATACATTTGCTTTCCACAATCTACTTAAACTATGTAATTCTACGCTTTCTCCTTCACTTTATGTATCATTCCCATGGGAAGTTTCATCCACGTTTCAGCATGGTGCTCAGGTACCCATGAAAAGAAGCCTATTAGAGTATTGGACGGCATTTTACTGTTTGTCTATTTTCATCATTAACATGGAATGTCTATGCCAGTAGAAAATAGTTCTTAGTAATTGTTTTACTCTCAACAAAGTTTACTTCAAGTATAAATTTAAGAAGTATTTTTTCTGTACTATCCCTGTAGCAGACACATTAATTTTCTGTTTATACTGTTTTCCTTTCTCAGCCCTTGTAAAATTTTATCTCATAGTACCATCTCTTCATCATCTCACTGCGTATCACTAGTAGACATCTTAAATTATGCCCGGTCTTATTGATTCAATCATTTGCTCTGTAAATTTCAAATTTAAGCTTTCTACTAAATAAACTTTTAATCTTCAACTTATGTTCTCAGTATTTTTATATTTTTCACATTCTCATTTTTAAAATTTCCTTAAAGTGGGCCTTCCTTTCTTGTTTATCTTATTTCATTATTTACTAATTTCATTGGTTCCATTTGAAAATTTTAATTAGTAAAGCAAAGCAAAATCTCTCTAAAATTTTAGTTACTTTCATAACTCAAAATATTGTATTACATTTTCTTGTAGGATCCATGCCATTTTTTCTTTGCAGTTTTTGGCCAGGGTCAGGTTTGAACCCACCACCTCCAGTATATGGGGACGGCACTCTACTCCTTTGAGCCAGAGGCGCCGCCCCCATGTGTATTTTCTTATGTTCAAAGAAGATGAATTTCCTACGTGTAGAAACACGAGGTTCATACTTGGAGAAGTATATTAGTATTGTTTGTCTTAATATTTTGAAGATATATTTCTCTTGGTGTTCCTTACATTTCAAATGACTGTTTTCTTGCGAATCATCTTCCAATAATTTTACTAGTTGTATGTTTCATTTTAAGGAAAAAAATACATAATTCTTTGGATTTCTTCATAGAAATAGTGCATACTTATGTACTATTACAATGAGTATTTACTTGTATCTACCATCATCTCAACATTTAAAAAGAAAAAGAAAGATTTCAACATTCTCTTAAGTGAGCATGTTTACCCCTGCGTACCCTTTTTCCTTCTCTCTCTGCCTCCCTCCCATTTCTTTCTTCTTATCTTCCTACCTTCTCTTTTCTTCCTGGGGTCTTTCAAAATGAAACAACATAACTCCCAGTTCAGCACATTAGGCTCAAAGGGACTATATTGAGTACATTCTGAACATATCCTGATATGTATATTCTGCCTTCACAAATTGTTAGGAATAATCCATGTGTCTGATTAACACGATTAACATGTTTTTGTTGTAAATAGTGCAAATATTTCAGTAATTTACTAAGAAGATTGTCTGAAGCAAAATAATAGTATAAAAGGCATATATGTATGTATGTAATGCATATGTTATGTATACACATGCATATAATCTAAATATCAATGGTTTAATAATAGATAATATTTGTGTATGACCCAAAGATCATAATACCAACTCAATTTGCTATTTCAAGTTTTTATAAGTTGCTGCCAGAAACCATTATTATCATTTTTTAAATTTCAAAAGGAGGGATCAATAACTTTGCTCTGACATTGCATTGGATCAGTAGTCAAGATTTTATCATTTAATTGCCAAGATGCACAAAATAAATCAACCATTATTTAGCTCTGATTTGGTGCACAGTGTTTAAGTCTCCATATTTCAGTTTTATTCATCTGTAAAGCAGATAGGGGTAAGGTGAGGGTTAAGTGTATACATGTAGTATGAAAATAACGTCTGACATTTTTAAGTGTTCAATAAATGCAGGTTGTTAATGTAAACATTAACTATGGTTAAATACCATGCATTGTAACTTTAACTGAACTCTCTTTAGTGCAGACCATTTGTTTTTATTCATTCCTGTAAATATCTTCTCATATGAATATGCTAAGATGGTATAATATGTAATACACACAGAGAATGGATCTCCTAAACAACAGAAAGTAACTTTCTCCCAATTCTGGATGCTAGAAGTCTGAGATGCAGATGTTGAAAGGTGGGTGTCTTCTGAAGCCTCTCTCTTGGACTTGTACAGGACCATCTCCTCCTTAGGTCTCCATGTGGTCTTCCCGCTGCGTGTGTGTGTCCTAATCCCCTCTTCTTATAAGAAAGCCAGTCACACTGCTTTATGTATCCCAATGACCTCATTTTAACCTAATTACTAGTCTAAAGATCTTATTTCAAATGACAGTTACATTGTCATGTATCTAGTATTAAGATGTCAACATGTGTATTTTAAAGGACACAGCTAAGAGCATACCAGGTTATATTTGAAATCTTTTCATATTTTTGTAAAGTACTAAACTTTTACAAAATCTTTATATTGTCATGAATACTCACCATTCTTCATTTATTTATGCTTATGTTTAAAGATAAGGAAGAGGGGAAAGAGAATCAATATGTATTCAAGCTAAAAAATAAAACAAGAGAGTAAATGAGAAAGCACAGAAATTGTATCTAAAAGCTTTATAGTTCTCCCAAAGAAAAAACTGCCTATGGCTTGGTAACAAATTAAAATACTGAATCCTATAGGTATAGTTCCATCTAGCAAGCAATTTTTATGCAACTTTTAAATGCTTATTAAGGATTACAAAAATGTCAGAAAAAATATTTGAAAACGAAATAAATGTAAAAATCTGAAGAAATAAGTAAGTATGTAATTTATTTTTATTCATTTCAAAATGTTAAGAGTGCACCAATATTTTTGGTTACATGGATAACCTTTGTTATGTTTGCTTTACAGTTAAAGGGAACCCGTCATGCAGACAGTGTTTCTCATACCCATTAGGCAGGTTCTGTCCCTCCTCTTCCCCCCCACCTGAGGTTTACTTCCCTCTGTATACTTGTGCTCATCAGATGCTTCCAGTTTAATGGAAAGTACCTGTGATGTTTGTTTTCCATTCTTGAGCTGTTTCACTTAGGATAACGGTCTCCAGTTCCATCCAAACTGTCTCCATTCATCCTTCTCTATGGTTGAGTAGCACTCCGTAGTATACATGTAGCATATTCTATTAATTCACTCATGAATTGATGGGCATTTGGGTTGATCCTACATCTTTGTCACTGTGAACTGTGCTATGATAAACTTTTGAGTGCAGGTGTCTTTTTCATACAATGAATTCCTTTCCTCTGGGAGTACCCAGTAACAGGACTGCTGGATCAACGGGTAGGTCTGCCTTTAGTTCTTTGAGGAATCTCCATCATGGTTTCCCTCGAGTTTGTAGTATTTTGGAGGCCCACCAACAGTGTATAACATTATTTTCCCTCTGAATTGACAGCAACTGTTGTTTTGGATTTTTAGTAAAAGCCATTCTAACTGGGATAAAGTGATATCCCATTGTGGTTTTAATTGCATTTTGCTGATGAGTAGTGACATTGAGCATTTTCTAATTTGCTTATTGGTTATTTGTCTTTCTTTGTAAGCTTCTGTTCATCTTTTTTGCCTGCTTTTTAATGGTCCCTCCTAAGTTGTGGTTATTAGCTCTTTAATGATACATAGCTTGTGAATATTTTTGCCATTCTACAGGAGGTCTGTTTGGTCTGTTGATTATTTCCTTAGCTGTGAAGAAGCATTTTAATTTAATCAATTTCCATTTATTTATTTTTGCTGTTATGTTTGCCACTGGGGTCTTATTCATAAATTCTTTGCCTAGGCTAACATCTAGAAGAGTTTTTGCAACATATTCTTCTAGCATTCTTATGGTTCTGTACCTTACATGTAAGTCTTTTATCCACCTTGAATTAATTTCTGGGAGGATGAGAGATATGGATCCTGTTTCATTCTTCTGCATGTGCATATCCAATTCTCCCAACACCATTTGTTGAATAGGGATTCTTTTCCCCACTCTACACTGTTGTCTGCTTTGTTAAAGATCAGTTGGCTATACGTGGATGATTTTATCTGGTTCTTTGTTCTGTGCCATTGTTCTATGTCTCTGTGTTTGTGCCACACTAAACTGTTTGGTTACTATTGCCCTGTTTACAGTCTGTTAATGTGATGCCTTCAGGTTTGTTCCTTCTGCTTAAGATCGCTTTGGTTGGCTCGGTGCCTGTGGCTCAATCGGCTAAGGCGCCAGCCACGTACACCTAAGGTGATGGGTTCGAATCCCCAGCCCAGGCCCACCAAACAACAATGATGGCTGCAACCAAAAAATGGCCGGGCGTTGTGGCGGGCGCCTGTGGTCCCAACTACTTGGGAGGTGGAGACAGGAGACTCGCTTGAGCCCAGGAGTTGGAGTTTGCTATGAGCTGTGATGCCATGGCACCCTACCCAGGGGGATAGCTTGAGGCTCTGTCTCAAAAAAAAAAAATAAATAAAGATCGCTTTGGCTATTTGGGCCTCTTTTAGGTTCCAAATGAAGCATAAAATTATTTTTTCTGGGTCTGTGATACATGAGGTTGGTAATATGATGGATATTTCATTAAATTTATAAATCACTTTGGGTAGTATAGACATTTTAACAATGTTGTTTCCACTGATCCACAAGCATGATAAGTTTTCACATTTGTTTGTGTCATCTGCAATTTCTTTTTTCAGTGTATCATGGTTCTCATTGTAGAGATCATTCAACTCCTTAATTAATTAAATCTGTATTTCCAGATATTTTATTTTCTTTGTGGTTATGATGAATGGCATTGGGTTTTTGATTTGACTCTCAGCTTGAAAGCTACTGTTGTATATTAATGCTACTGATTTATGAATATTGATTTTGTAAACTGAGACAATGCTGAATTTATCAACACCAAGAGGCACTTGTTGGAGTCTTTGGGTTTTCTAAGTATAAGATCATATCATCAGCAAAATGTGATAGTTTGACTTCTTCCTTCACAATTTAGATGTCCTTTATTTCCTTCTCTTGCTTGATTTCCTTGACTGGGATTTCTGGCAACGTGCTGAATAGAAGTGGTCGTAGAGGGCACCTTTGTCTGGTCCTTGTTAGTAGGAATGCTTTCAACTTTTGCCCATTTGGTATGATGTTGTATAGGGGTCTGCCATATACAATTTTCATAATTTTGAGTCATGTTCCTTCTATGCTTAGTTTGTTGAGGATTTTTGTAAAGAAAGGATGCTGGATTTTGTTGAATGTATTTTCTCCAACTATTGAGATGATCTTATGGTCTTTCTTTTTGCTTCTGTTTATGTGGTGAATCACATTTATTGAGTTCCATATGTTGAACCATCCTTGCATCCTTGGGATGAAAAAGTTTGGTCATGGTGGATTATATATTTTATCTGTTGTAGATTTCAGTTTGCTGGCATTTTATTGAGGATTTTTGAATCTATATTCATAAGGGATATTAGTCTGTAATTTTCTTATTTGCTGCCATTTTCTTTATGTGGCATCAAGGTCATTCTGGCTTCATTGAATGAGTTGTGGAGGATTCACTCCTTCTCTTCAATATTATGGGATGATTTGTGCAGTTAGGTACCAATTTCGCCTTGGAGGTTGGTAAAACTCTTCTGTGCATCCATCTCGTCTGGGCCTTTTTGTGTTGGAAACATTTTTAGTAAAGCTCTAATCTTGTTGCTTGTTATTGGTCTGTTCCTGATTTCTTATTGCATTCTGGGAGGTTGTGTATTTCCAGGAATTTGTACAAAACATAATATACAATATACAATTTTACAAAAATACAAAATTGTGGTATCATTCGTAATACCCTGTTTTCCATTTCTGATAAGCTTATTTGGGTCCTTACTCTTCTATTACTGGTTATTATGGCAAGAAGTTTACCAGTTTTTCTTTTGATCTTTTCAAATAACCAACTCATTGTTTCATTAATCCTTTGTATTGCTTGTTCACTTGTTTGTTTTCCATTACATTTCATTGTGCTCCTCTTTAGTTATTTCTTTTCAACTTCTGACTTTAGGCTTGGTTTGCTCTTCCTTTCCTAATTCCTTGAGACATGTCATTAGGTTGTGGATTTGCACGTTTTTGCCTTTTTGATATAAGCATTTAAGTCTATGAATTTTCCTTTAAGGGACTGCTTTTGATGAACTCCATAGATTTTGATAGCTTGTTTAACCTTTGTCATTCAGTTCAAAGAACATTTTTATTTACATATTTATTCCTTTTTTCATCCACTAATCATTCAGCAGAAATTTATTTAATTTCCATAACTTTGTGTAGAATTGAGTGTCTTGGAGTTAATTTATAGCTTTATTCCACTTTGATCTGAAAATATAAATAACATCTTTCTTTCTTTCTTTTTTTTTTTTTTTATTCATCGATACATGTTTTGTGACCTAAGATATGATCAATTTTGGAGAATGTTCCATGGGCTAAGGAAAATAATGTACATTGAGTAGTTTTGTAGTTTTTTTTTTGTTGTTGTTGTTAAAATGTTCTATAATTGTCTGTTAGGTCTAATCATTAACGAGTGCTATTTAAGTCCAGAATTTCTTTTGCAAGTTTTGCTTGGATGATTGCTCCTGTTCTGTCAGTGGGGTGTTGAAGCCCTGTACAATTACAATTCATGGCTCGGCGCCTGTGGCTCAAGTGGCTAGGGCACTAGCCACATATACCTAAGGTGGCAGGTTCAAATCCAGCCTGGGCCCACCAAAACAATAATGACAGCTGCCACCAAAAAATAGCCAGGCGTTGTGGTGGGTGCCTGTGGTCCCAGCTACTTGAGAGGCTGAGGCAGGAGACTCACTTGAGCCTCGGAATTGGAGGTTGCTGTGAGCTGTGATGCCAAGGCACTCTACCCAGGGGTACAGCTTGAGGCTCTGTCTCAAAACAAAATAAAACAAAACAAAACAAAACAATTACAATTCAGCCATGCATCTCTTTATTTAACTCTATTAGGGTTTGCTTTATGATTCTGGGCACTCCTGTATTAGATGCATAAACATTGAGATTGTTAATACTTGTTGTTGAACTGCTCCATTCACCATCATGTAATGACCATAGCTCCCACTTCTTCACTACTCCTGATTTAAAGTCAATTTGATCTGATACAAGAATGGCTACACCTGATTTCTTCTGGTTACCATTTTCATGACATATTTTTTTCATCCCCTAACCTTAAATCTGGAAAAGTCTTTGTGGGTAGATTGTTTCCTGGAGACTGAAGATATTTGGGTTGTAATTTTCATCCATTCAGCCAACTTAAGTCACTTGATATTTGCCTTCCAGATCAAAGGAGTTCCTCCTTTATGTTAACTCTGGCCAGTTTGATCAATACATGTCTTGGGTATTACCTCTTTGCAATGAATTTCCCAGGTCTTCATTATGCTTTTTGTACCTCAATGTTTAAATCTCTAACAAGACAAAGGAGGTTTTTTTCTCAATTATTCCCTCAAATAGTTTTTTCCAGACATCGTGAATTTTCTACTTCATCCTCAGAGATACTATGATTCTATATTTGGCTGTTTTACATAATCCCATATTTATTATAGTCTTTGATCTGAAAATATAGTCTTTGTTCATTCCTCATAAGTCTCTGTTATTTTGACTGACTGATTTTATTTGTAAGGTTTTGTTCAAGATCTTACTGCTTCTCCTTAGTCTAGTCTATTTTAAAACTTTCCACTGTGTTTTGTATATCTTAAATAATGTTTTCATTTCATAAGTTCTATTTGTGTTTTAAAAATATTTTATCTTTAATCAATGCTTCATCCATTTCTTGAATTGTTTTTCTGGTTTCTTTGAGTTGGTTTTTCATTTTTTTTCTTGGATTTTATTGAGCTTCTGTACAACCCACATTTGGAATTCTTTATATGTTATGTCAGTCTTTTCATTTGAGTTGGTATCCCTTTCTAGGGAGCTGCTCTTCCCCTTTGGGTGTCTTTCACTCTGAGTTTTAATACTCCCAGAGATTTTTCTTCCATTTATTCTCATCTGAGGCAGCTTTAACTTTTTATTTTTGAATTTCCTGTGTTTGGATTGGGATTTGCCCTGTCTTTACTTATAATGGGGTGTCTGTAGCACATACTGGGTAAAAAACTTTGATTTTTCTTGCAGGTGCTTTGATAGTGAGCTAGGTTTGTCGTGGATTTCTTGGTTATAGATATCCTCAGTGTGATAGTTTTCTCAGAACTAGTTGTTTGTAGTTTGTAGCACTGGTGAACCATGTTTGTGGACAGACTCCTATCTCTTTTTGATGAGGGAGAATAGAGGCCTTGAAATAATTTTTCCCAACCCTGTGGGAATTGTATTTGTATGCCTATACCTAATTTAGTCTCTGAGACAATAGGTGTTGTTTATGGATAAGAATCAATTGCACACTGTATTATTATGTCAGTAAATTCTATAAAGGGCTGTGGAAAATCACCTCCCCATCAATGGGTGGTATTTGTCACAAGGAATAAGCTGCAGTGTCATTTATCAATCCTGTGATCAGCTTTAATCACTCAAGAGAAGAACTCCAATTCCTCAGATGGTGACTGAGGCCCTAGAACTTCTAGACAGGACCTTATTCTCCACCACAGCAGTGGTGGGTAGAGGAGTGAGGCTTGGTAGGGCTTAGCTGGGTGAGTTTGCCCTCATGCTCCACAAAATCTGGAAAGGTAGCTGTTTCAGCAAGGTGTCTAAAGTCTGCTCCAAGTTTGTAGAAAGCCTCTGGGGAGGAGCTTTAGTGACCCCCCAGCACGAAAGTCTGGTTGTAGAGGTGGGGTCTTCTGAGATTTATAATTCTGCTGTCAGGAGTGGGTTTTTCTCTTTGCCCCTCCACCCCCACTCTATGGTCTTCCTCTGGCATCTGCCAGCAGTAAGGAGCTCAAACCAACTGAGTTCTCCCATGATGCACTGCTGACTGGGAGTTTCTCTGTCCAGGATTTTGCCATGGGCTGAGTTCACAGCTTTCCTCTGAGAGGAATAGAGCTCCATGTGTACACTGTAGCTGGGGCCCACACTGTGCCCTCTTTTCAGTTCTGTTCATGTGGACTCCCTTGCGTCCAAAGATTAGTTCACATATGTCCCCTCTGTGCCCTTAAATAACAGAATTAAGTCCTGGGGATATATCACTAGCCTGTAGGCCCTCCCTGTTTCTACAAAGACCAGTCCCTGACTATACCAGGGAGAAGCAGGCTGGTCATGACTTGCCTGTTGAGTGCTTAAGCAGATTTGATGTCCCTTCTCTTCAGGGTCTGCCCTGCTCTGGTGAAGCAGCTGGGAAAGCAGCACCAGGAAGGGCCAGTGAACAGGTAATTCACAGTCCAAGCTCCCTTTAGTCATCTGTAGTTCTTTGAGAGGAAATGACTGAGTCCTACTCTCTGCGGAAGATACAGCCATGATGTATTCATGAACAGGGGATATGGCAACTCCTGACAGCCCTAGGTCAATCATCTCTCCTGGCAGCCATAGGCAGGAGTGGGGGAGGGGAGGAAAAGAGTTTGAGTGGAGGAAATCTAGGGGAATGGGTCATGTTTGTCCCTCTCTCTGGATGGCAACCTGCCCAGAATGTCCAGACTCTGGGGTTATACCAATCACCTGGGACCAACCAACTCCCTTTGCCTACTATAGACTTGCCTAGAGTTGGGAGATATTTGTGTGAGAATGAAAAAGACAAAAACTGAGGGCCTGTACTCACTGGGGAGGACAAAGGCACATGCTGGGTAGAGAAGCAGTGTGAAGCCTGCCATCTTGGCTTGGGTCTGTGGTGATGGGATGTGCCACATTGGGGTTGGCAGGCTGGTGCTTTGCTTTCAAAAAGCTCCCAGTTCACTGGCAGCAATGGCTTTGTGGCTTATGAGAGTGGAAAGAGCACCTCATCATCCTGATAAGTGCATGGTCAGAGATGTGACAGAGAGATAAATAAACTGCTCCACCCATCCTTTTCACTGGACTTCAAGCCTCTAGAGTTATCCTCTCCTTTTTTATCTATTCTGTAACTTCTTCCCACAGAAACTCTTATAGATGCTGTCAATTTTCCCACAGAGTTATGCCTAAGCTATGATTTTTTGTGTGTATGTGTGGTGTGTGTGTGTGTTTTCTTTTTCCTCTAAAACTTTTCCCTTTTTCCGAGATGATCTGGCTGTTGGAATCTCCAGTCAGCCATCTTGTCTCTTCCCTTCAAAGTATTTAATTTTTAATAATCTTAATTTCTATTATTTTTAAAGATAACTAATAAACTTTAATATTCATTATTTTTATGAAGTAATTACTTTATGCTAACAATAGATACTTCCTTAACATTTTTTTTTGTAGTAAGGTTGAATTCTGTATTATATAGTGGAGTGGCTTCATTTTTAGAATAATTTAAATAAATCAGACTACAGCCTCCACATTTCATAAAAATATGAACTTTTAGAACTTTTGTTATTTTCAAGAGTCTGACACAACTTAAGTATAGAAAGGAAGCAAATATTCTTATCTATGCTGTGCAGGTAGGTCAACTAAGTTATTGAGAGTTGCTTGAGTAGCCTAAAGTAACAGAAGGGATATCTGAAATCCTCTATGCCTTTGGAATTGAAACTCTTTTTTTTTTCTTTTGCCTCTACTCTTCCCTCATACCAGAAAAACTATTTTTTCTTTGCCAAATTGCTTCCAGGTGCACTGCGTTATGGAACAATATCAAAGTGGCTTAATGCAATAGCTCTAGTTCTACAAAAAGTTGAAAAATCACCATGGGTTCTGTTTGAACACTATCAGCTGAGGGCTATAGATATGGTTTTGCTATCTACACATACTCCAGGCCACGAGAACTTTCTAAACCAATTTCCGTTCATAATAAAATTTTATACCATTTTTCAGAGGCCTTTGATATTTGCATCAGAGTATTAGCACAATATCAACTAAGTATTAATCTAATTGGCATGCTATCAGTTAAATTTAAGGATATTAAGAAAGTATCAAGAACACTGCTGCATTGAAGTCAACTTTAAATCCCTAAATGGTTCAATGTACACACATAAACCAGAAAATAACTTTTCATGAATTTAGCACAAAGTAACAAGGAAAATATTTGAAGAGATGATTTATATGGCTGTATCTTACACTTTCATTCATTTTGGTATGAATATTAATAGTACATTAGACTTCTGTTTCACCACAGTGAATAATGGCTTTCCAAAGTAACATGATTGAGAAACTATTAAAATAATTGTGATACTGGACAATGGAGGGTAGGAGGACATTACCAATAATTACATTTGACCCCTTGTGATCCTTGTAAGAGATGTATGACAAAGTGCCTTGGTTAATTTCTACCAAAACATTTTACATTAAATTCAGTAACTGAAATAGTAACTTTATATAGAAAAAGAAATACCCTTAATTTTTGTCAGTAATAAGAATATTGGGATGATGAATCTAATGGAAGTAACTAGGACTATTTAACACGTCAACTCCATTGGTTCACATTACCCTTTGTAGATGCTGATGAGGGCAGTGTTTTTCTTGTACTTCAAGGAAAATACCTATTCATATTCAATAAACTTTGATGCAATTCTATTCTTGTGCACTGACCCTTCTACTAAATGAAATCTGAGACAAAACAGGAAGTATAAAACCAATGTTACAAATATAGAGTTAGTGCTAAAAATAAAACAATAGGTAAAGTGCATACCCAGATTCAAATAGAATAGGAAAAGCATCTTTATATTTCCAGGAAATAAAGATTGTAAAACTATAGTTTATTTAATTAGTGGAATTTAGTACAATTTATTTACATTTCTCTGGTTCACTATCAAAAAATATTTAAAGGTTTAGGGTGGTGCCTGTGGCTCAAAAGGGTAGGGCTCTGGCCCCATATGCAGGAGGTGGTAGGTTCAAACCTAGCCCTGGCCAAAAAAAAAAAAAAAAAAGGTTTATGTGACTAATCAATATCAATTTAATTTTCATCCCAACCAATATTCTCTATTGTTAAATTTAACCAAATTTTCTCATTTGGCTGTTACGATGATGTATGTCTACAAAAGCTTTGCCTATTAATAAATACATACATAAATTAAAAATCATATTTCTATATTAATCAAAACTCTCTTATATACTTAGAGCTTTGGTGTAAGGAAAGGAAAGCTGAACAGAGTGTCTCTGGCTAATTACAATGAAAACTTGAATTACTACACAACCATAAGTTTTCTTGAACATATCTGACAGCTGAGATCATAGAAAAACTAACCACCTGAACCCTAAGGACAGACTGATACCATCAAAGAAAACTGGACATAAGCACTGATTTACCCAGGACAGAGCAAAGAAAAACAGAAAAATTAGAAGTGGCTAATATGAAATCAACTAAAATTATTAATAAATTGCTGGCTATAGGCAAACATGAAAATGTGGAACCTTGGGACAGAAATCTCCAAGGAGGAGTTCACCCCTACTCATAAGGTCTTATTTAAGGGAAGAAGAACAAATCCTGTTGACCTGACGTGCCTATGAAGTTCCATTATGGTTGAGGGAAAGAGAAAATGATAAAATCCTCCAAGAAGATTTTTTTGTTTTTTCCTCTTTGACAGAAAATAAAAACAATCCTGAATACAGATTAAAGATCACCTACTGCAAAAAAACAATAGGAACATACTAGTCTCTAGATCCAGAGATATAGTAAAATAAAAGTAAGAGAAACTGGGCCCACCCCCTCACCCACAGAGCTAGTGTACTCTGAGCTGAAGCAACAGCCCCGTAGACAGAGACATTTTCTGAGGTGCAGGATTGAAGAAGGCACAAAGCTAGGGAAACATACAACTCAGCTGCCCCACCAAGCACAAGGTAATGCCCCAGAAATTCAAAGCTAAGAGTGCACCGGTAATAACACCAGCAAAACCAAAACAAATTGAAATGCACTACTATATGTATATAGTCATATAGTATATATGACTATACTATATGGAGTCAAAGGCCCACAGTAAAAGTCCACCAGAAATAGAACCATCCTGATTTCCATATTTTCCGTACATAAACAATATTTACCTCAGTCTACTTTCCTACAAAAATGTCAGGGTGTCAATCAAAAATTATGAAATGCAATAAACAAATAAATAAAAGAATAAATAGTCCACTAGTAAGAAATGCAATCAACTAGAATTCAATGGAAGCCACACCTTGAAAGTGTAAGACAGAAATCTAAATTTATAGTGTTTAATTTGAAAAGGAATTCAATGAAAAGGTGGATAGTATTCATAAACAGATAGAAAATTGTAGCAGAAATACAAATACCTGAAGAAACAATAAAATTGAAATGCCAAGAAATAATGGTTAGAGGAATACAGAGAATGATTCAGACAGGGCTCAGTGCACTGAGCACAGCTAGAGACAGAATATGGAAACTTGAAGAGAGGTCAACATAACAGTACTCCAGATATAACATGTAAGTACTTCAGATTTAACATATAATTTAAGATCATGCAGTATTTGTCATTTTGTGTCTGGATTATTTCACTCAGTGGGACATCCTGTAGTTTTATTCCATACTCCAAAATGACAGCATTTCCTTCTTTTTAAAGGCTGAATCATATTCCACTGGAGATATCCCAAAACGAAATCATTAAAGTAGAAAGTATAACAACGATTACTGGAGGATGAATAGGGTTGTGGTGAGGGAAACGAGTGGAACAGGGAATTGTTTATCAGAGCACATTGTTTCAGTGAGACAGAAAGAATAGTTCTGAGATCTATTGTCAAGCAGGGTGATCATAGTCAATAATAATCACTGTATATTTCAAAGTGAGTAATAGAGTAAATTTCAAATGCCTCATCACAAGAAATGATAAATGAAGTGACAGACGTGTTAATTACGTGATTTAATATTCCACATTGTATACATTTATCAAAATATCACATTATGCCCTATAAATGTATATAATTATAATTTGTCAATAAAATAGCATCAATAAGATTAACAACAAATAAATAAAATACATAAATAAACATGAGAAATACTCTATGATCCACTCTTCTCCATAGTTCTCAAATATTCCTTTTGAGAGGTTCTTCTTTTTCTAAAGGGAAGACATTCTTGTATGGAAATTCTATGCAAGATTCTGTGTTATTTTTCTTGTCCAAATGTGTTTATAGGTCCAAAAATCAATTCAAATCCTCAACAGCCAGCCTATTTTAGTCCAAAATATTGACTTTTTAGAAGAGAATTTCTCTCAGAAGTGTAGTTGTTTCCACATATATTTGATCCCAGTTAGTTCCATGATCAAAAATAATGGCTTTATATACAATTACTTTTGAAAACTGCCTCTCCCTATAGAAATTTTTGCAGGTAACCTGAGCTTATCAGGCACTCTTGAAAACCAAAGCCTTTATTTTCTCTTTCTTGAGTAAATGTGTCCTTCTAGAAGACGAA
Source organism: Galagoides demidoff (assembly GCA_963574575.1). Taxonomy (NCBI): domain Eukaryota; kingdom Metazoa; phylum Chordata; class Mammalia; order Primates; family Galagidae; genus Galagoides; species Galagoides demidoff. The sequence goes on from CAUYQV010077089.1 coordinate 15,615, forward strand.
ATCTTAATTCATCTAGTCATTGCAAAGAGGATTTTGAAGGAAACATTTTGAAAGCCATACCACATCTTATTTTTGGCATTGAAGTTAAATTTTAATAATGCTTCTTAAAAATGATTTGTAAATTTTAGTTTTGCCTGAGAGAATATGAGAAATAGTTGTGTCTCACAACTGTGAAAGGCCAAGAATGCTTGATGTCTCTGCATTCCTTTTTATTTTTATTTGAAAACTGCCCCCTTTCATTCCCATTTGTAAAGGCGCTCTCTTTCACGCTCTCTTGCTCTCTCTCCCCCCTTTTGTATAGTATTGCCAAATCAACCATGGCAAACCATAATAAGTTGTTTCCTGATTTCTCTACTAAACTGCACCTCTATAACTTCCTACTACATAATATGATGTCCAGAAATTTTCAGGCTAACAATGTGCCAATGTTTTAATTTAGCACAGGTTATTATGACTTGCATTTGCCCTTATTTTAGCCATCACTGGCAGATATTTCTCCATTAGACTTTTACTTCCAAAGCAAGTGTCATATATTGGTTCAATATTTTTATTAAGGTAGTAAGCTGACTAATAGAGAATTAGGTATATATATGTGGTACTTATAGGTTTTACTGTAGTCATTAGTCAAAATATTACAATATAAAACAAAAAATTTTATATTGCTTGCTCACAATGCATTCTGAGTTGTTTTTTTTTTTTTTGTACATCAACTTGTAGTGCATTTCTATTGCCCATATATCTGCTAGGGGTCATGCTTCATACAGTCACCTAATTTGTAGATACCTCGAAATTAGTATTCCATATTCCATATCTGGGACACATCATGACAGCAGACAAAGCAAATGTGATAGTGCTTGTAGCTTTTCCTCAAAAGTAATGTTTGCCCCCTACACTCATGTTAAGCTGGTCAAATGAGTGGAAGGGTGAAGCTTGGCATCAATTAATTGGATGAGAAGGCTTTTGGCATATTCCTACCATGGCATATAATTAGTGACTGGTCTGGTTTCATCTCTTACTTTGCCTAAATATACGTATTAAAGACTATGAATATTTTAAGAAATAAAAATGAGAAGAGTGTGATATAATACAATTCTTGGCCACAGCAGACAAAAAATAGCTAGCTTCCAACTTATCTTCAGTCAAAGGCATATTATACAATTTTAAAATAAGGTTTTAGGACCGATTTGTCAGGTTCTTAAGCAGAATGTTCTAATAAGATGTTTTTAAAAGAAAAGCCACCCTACATATTAAAGAGGCTGCTTGAATAAAGGAAATCTTAAATGTCTTCCAGATACGATACAGCATGTAGCAGAACTTAACCATCAACCAATTGATTTGTTTGCTGTAACTTGATGAAGAAATAATGAAACTGACATACCCAGAGATTACATGTGCTTCTTCATGGCCTCTGGTAGAAAAAGCCCACTATTCTAGAGAACATAATAAAATCGGGGTATGGTATCGAAAGCTCAGGTGCTGATGGAAATTAAAGGTGGTTTTCTTTATTTTAAAAGCCAATTTTGTTGCTCCGCTGCTGCATTTCCAGTTTGAGCATTTAAGTCTCAACTTTTTTCTCATCTAAATATAGGAAGCAGCAAATGCATCTAAAAATATTGCATATGGAAATATAAGTGAAGACATAAATCTTAAATATACTTCTAAAAATATTTAGAAAACATTTTCATGTAGTAGCCCCAAAGCTTTGGTTTGTATTACTGCTTTGATGAAATAGCATCGCCTTCAGCATTATCACGTTTAAATCTAATAAAAAATCTTAAGTCAGGAACAGTGAGAGGGGATTGAGTCATCAGCCTCCCCATCATCAACAACATACACTGACACGTTTAGTCAAAGGTATCTTCCTCCTCCCGGTGACTTAGTTAAAAGTGAACGTACATCTACTTTTCCAAGAAGGGGTGGAGTGAAATTAGCAACAGAAATAGTGTTGATGAATTGCTGCAAAATAACACTACATTTTTGTAATTAGCCTATGGGCTTCAAAAAGATCATTGTTAAAAATAAGTTAGCACTGAGTACATTAGAGGTAGCAATGGCAGACTTCCTGGGTGAAGGGCTCAACTACCACTGGGACATTCCCTAGCAAATGCAAACTATGTACCCTTATATTAATCACAACAACAAAAAATAAATGAAATTAAATAAATTCTACATTATTTGACTACCTTCAGACTATAACAGTGGTATTTATCTTTCAATCAACACTGATTTTTCACACTCGGCCATTCAGCATTAAGCTAAACCGTATATTTGTTGAACTTTTATAAAATTCCAGCAGGACACCTTGCATATTTTTAATTGCTGTACATGCACAGCTGATTTTGCTCCCGGGACAGTTTTAACCTCTAACTTCGTATTTAATTGACAAGAGTGGATTTGCACAAGTTAACCGTATGCCACATCTGCCACTCCCTCCCGTAACTCTGTACCACCTCGTCCCTTACCACATTTCCCCTGTCCTTCCCTTGTCACCTGGAGCTTCTTCCACTCAGTTTAACATGCACTGATCTGAGAACCTTTGTTCTTAATGTTTCTTCTGGCTGGAATTCAACCAGATTCCCTAGATATGTCCTCGCCTCATATGTCACCTTCTTCAATCAAATTTCACTTCCTGAATGAGATTGACCCCAACATCTTATTTAAAACACTTGTCCCCAGCACTAGATTCCCTCAATCCTTATCTTCATTTTTCATTTTTATATAGCACTTATCATTTAAGATATCATATATTGTAAATTTTTATTATGTATATTATGTATCTCCCACCTTCTCTATACCACTCCAAAATAAGTCCCTCAAGGGCAAAGAACTCAGTCTGTTGTGCACCTCATACATAATAACTTTTTATTAAATATTTTGGAAAAGAGTGAATCAACTTTTAAAACAAGTTTTAAGTACCATCTCATGTGCAATGGCAGTTACACTATCTACAATTCAACTGACCTAACGGGCATGTGTCCCTATCGTCTGCAGGCAGAACGCCTGTAAACATGCCAATAATACAGGTTTTATTTGTACAATCAAACTAATAACTTAATTCTTAAGCAAAAAGAGGGTGATGAAAAGATCCTAACTAGGCAGGTTCTCCTTCCCCTACTCTCCATAGATATGTACTAAAATATTAAAATTCAAACAAGCTTATGATATAATCGTTATGACTGCATTATTTTTTAATTTACATTATCTGAAGACTTTTTGGCACTGATAGGGCTGTTATGTAAATTCAACCCCCCATGTTCACATTGGGGTAGCAAAAATTAGGAAAACAAAACCATATTCCTTTTCCATTTCTAACACTAGAGTTAAATGATATGAAAAGAATCCCTCTATAGATAATAGGCATGGTACATTGATTTATGCTAATGATAGTGATAAAGTAAAACATGTTTTTCATGACATAAAATGACTGATGGGACTTAGTTGTCTCCTGCATGCATATCTGTCGTTATAACTTCCAAAATGATAGTTTTAGCTCATAGAGAAAATGTGGGTACATTTGCAAACCATCAGCTTTCAATAATTTTCGAGGAGGCTCTACCTCAGTAAGTAAACTAGTTTGTAATAAAGCAAAGTAAAAATCTAGCATCTATATTTTTCTTATTATACATCATTTCTAAATTCCCTACCACACAATAAACTCCATGTAGACAGGTACAGGGTTGAATCTGTTCCTTTGTATGTCAGCATGATCAACTAGCAAGACCTCTCACAGCCGGCCACTGTGTATTAAATCAGATACAGTCCTGATCTTCTAAATTCTAGCATCACTGGTATCTTCACATAGAAAATTCAAATTAATATCGCTTTCTTAAAATTGTCAGAAGTTTTCTTAAGGAAGTGATAGCACGTGCAGTAGTACATTCTGCCTTTATAATTCATGAACGTAATCCATGCATATCACTTAATTTGAGTTATGCATACACTTTGAGGAACACCACTTCACAGGATTGTTGTGAGGTTGAAATGAGATGAACCTTAGGCCATATTATATTTGATAAATATTAATTACTACTTAAAATTAATTGAGACAACTGCCTACGAAGTTTGAGGGAATTCTTCAAAGTTCTATTACGCAGACCAGAGCCTAGAAACTATGTAGGGAAACACAGACATCAGCAGGACTCAACACTATGTCTAGCTCAGTGAATTTTTTCCTAATTCACTAGCATCACCGGTGCTGCTGAAGAATCCTTCACACCACTCTATGGACCACAACTCAAGACAGTGTTCTATACTTCACCTATTTTAGACATGAAACTATAACCTAGGCACTTTTTAATGTCTCATTCCTTTTGAACAACACTGTTCATCATCTACAATTGATTTTTTTTTTTGTATACAGTTGTAGTTCATTTTTTTCAGTAATCTATTCCATTGTCTGATTCTGCTGTAATTCATTTTCCTTTATAATGTTAATTGAGATTTGGGTTACTTTTTCAATTGTGGTCCATCCTGTAGTATGATTAGCAATATCTCTTTTGGCAAAAAGTTTAATGCTATTTTATAGGATATGCATACACTAGGTATTAACAGATACCTCTGTTTCCAAAGAGATGTGATGGTAAACTTTCAGGCTGGTGCATGACTGTTCACTTTGATCCACGTACTCCCCAACCCTTGCCCTTCTGTCTTTATTATTTAAGTTGTTCAACTAGGTAAACAGTCGTCTTGAATCATGGTATCAGATGTCATTTTCCTAATGCTACATAATTTGAACATTTTGCTAGATCTATGAATGCATATACATTTTTAAATAGATTTTTTATTCTAGGACAGTTTTAGATTTATAGAGTTATTGCAATGATCAGACAGAGAATTTTTGCACACTCAATTAATGAACAATTATTGATATGCTGTTATTAAACACAGTCAATACTCTATTCAGATTTTCACAGGTTTCCCCTCTAATTCAGTATTTGTGTGTGTATGTGTGTCTGTATTCAAGCCTCCCACTCAAGGTACCACCAAGTTACATTTCTAGTCATTAAATGTATTTCTTTAGGCTTTCCTTGGCTGTGCCAGTCTCTAAGATTTCCCTTAATTTTGCTAACCTTACAATTTTAAGAATTATTGGTTAGGTATTTTGTAGAATGTCCCTCAAATGGGATTTGTCTCATATTCTCCTTAGGATTAGACAGATGTGATGTGTTTTAGTAGGAAGAGCACAGAGATGCAATACACTCTCATCACACTGCATCAAGAATACATATGATCAGCATCAGTTAGACCCTTTGATTTTTAACCGTGATCATCTGACTTGACACGTGGATAATCACTATAACATTACTCTTTCTGTTTTCTCACTTTTCACACTGCCCTGGCGGGAGGAAAGGATGATACAGAGCACACAGTGAAGGAGCAGAGAGTTGTGGTTCAGCTCATCGGGGATGGTGTAACTACTGAAATCATATGGTATTCTTCTGCCCAGGGAATTTATCTATTCTCCCTCATTTATTAATATTTATTCAATTGCTTATTTATATTCCTATGGAATCATGGATATTCATTATATGCTTTGAGTTGTAATCCAATAATACTACTCTGTTTCTTGAATTGTTCTAGCTATTTAACTACTGGAAACTCATTTGGCTTCAATATATCTTTGAAATTCTGCTGCAGGTGTGTGTGTGTGTGTGTGTGTTTGTGTGTGTGTTTGCATATGTGTGTTTCTTACCTTCTGGAACTACAAGATGTTCCAAACTCATATTTCCATTCCCAATGCTAGAATCGGTCACATACCCAAGGAAGCCCAATTTATTTTATTGGAGAATGGTAGTAGAAAGCAGGATCTCGGTGGTAGGTGTGTTCATTGCTACCATAGTGTCATTGTGTAATGAGTCCTGTCAGATTCAGAACAAGGAGTTATGCATGTGTGTACTAAGACGTGTGTATACATATATAAATAGTTTTATCTTTAACTATTAAGTATCTACATTATACTTACCATCACCAGTTGATCTTGTTTTGGTTTATCTATTAACTCACACTTGATCAGTAATAACTGTAGATCACAATAACCCACTCTACTTAATCACTCAATTTCAGTGTATGTGACTTAATCAGTAATTACCACTATACAATAAAACAGAACATGTACATAGTGTTTTATGAATGTTTAGCCCACATTCCCATGAAAAACTTTATTAGCCACATGACAATTCCTTTTCTCTTTCTTCTTAGAGACTCTACTTATTTCTAAAATAATTTGTCAAAATCTTTTTTTACTCCACCACTGATGGTTTTCATATATTTAGAAAATAATTTGATTTTTTATATAATATGTAGTACATTCTGCATGACATTCTGGGATACTCCAACCTATGGAGATTTTTTTTTTATTAAATCATAGCAGTGTACGTTAATACTAACATGGGGTATAGTGTACTGTGTCTGTATACAATTTGAAATAATTTAATCCAACTGGTTACATAGCCTTCATGTCTTTTTCTTAGTTATTGTGTTAAAACATTTATATTCTACATGTAGAGAGATTCACATATACCTTTATAGGATGAACCACAGCCATAATCCCACCAATCACCCTCCTTCCACCCACCCTCCACCCTCCCCTCCCCTCCCTCTCTCCTCTCCCCATATTCCTGGGCTAAAATTGGGTTATAGCTTTCCTATGAAAGCTATAAATTAGTTTCATGGGAGGGCTGAATACATTGGATACTTTTTCTTCTGTTCTTGAGATACTTTGCTAAGAAAAATATTTTCCAGCTCCATCCATGTAAACATGAAGGAGGTAAAGTCTCCATCTTTCTTAATGACTACATAGTATTCCATGGTGTACATATACCACAATTTATTGATCTATTTGTGGATTGATGGGCTCTTGGGCTTCTTCTATGACTTAGCAATTATTAATTGGGCTGCAATGAACATTCTGATACAAATAACTTTATTGTAGTGTGATTTTTGGTCTTCTGGATATATACCTAATAGAAGAATTATAGAGTAAAATGGCAGGTCTATTTTTAGTTCTTTAAGTGTTCTCCAGATGGTTTTCCAAAAGAAACATATTAGTTTGCAATCTGGTCAGCAGTGTAGAAGTGTTTACTTTTCTCCACAACCATGCCAGCATCTGTGATTTTTTTTAATATTTGCAAATACAAGTTTCCTCTGTGCTGTGAAGTCTACCGGTTTTGACAAATGCTTTAAGTTCTGGTGTTCACCATTAAAATATCATTTAAAAATAATTTCACTGCACTAAGCAAATCTCCCATTCTTCCTCAATACAAGCTGACCACTGATTTTTAAAAGTATTTTAAAATATTTTTCATAATATCCATAAATTTTCATATTTATTGATTGTACTTTAAATAGTTTTATGTTTGCAGAATAATCAAGCAGAAAGTACAAAGGATCTTTGAAATTCTTACTCTCTCTGTCTCTTATCACTAACATCTTGCACTGATGTGATACATTTGTACATTGATGAATCAATATTAGTTCATCCTTATTAAAGTCTATAGTTCATGTCAGAGGTCCTTTTTACATTATTAATTCTATAAATTTTGATAAATGTATCAATTTATTCACCATTACAGTATCATACAGAATAGTTTCTCTTCTCTAAAAATTATCTGCACACTACCTAGTCATCTATCCCTTGCCTAACACTTCTGACTGCAGCAAGTCTTTTTATGGTCTGCATAGTTTTTCCTTTGCAAGAATTCAATATAATTGGGATTATATAGTTTATATTACTGGCCTCTTTCACTTAGCATTTAGGTTATTTCATATATTTTCATAGCTTGATAGCTTATTTATTCTTACTGCTAAATGATATTCCATTGTATGAACGTACAAAAGGTTTTTTCTTGCAATCTGTTCACCTATTGAAGGAGATCTTGGGTACTTCCAAGTTTCAGAAACTATGAATAAACCTGCTATGAAAATTTATAAGCAGAGTTTTGTGTGGATGCAAGTTTTCAAGTCATTTGGATAAATACCACAAAACACAATTCCTAGATGATACAGTAAGGGTTGGTTTAATTTTGTAAGAAATCCCTTCATGAAAATTACCTCACCATTGGAGATAGTGGGTTGCAACTAGAGAATTCAAAATCAGCTGAAGAGTAGCACCTGCAGAATTTTGTTGCTTTAATTTTCATTTTTTCCTCATTTTTAGAGTTTATTTTAATTTTGGAAAATTTTATGTCTTTTTTATGTTTATTACATGTTTCATATAAAGACATGGGTCTAAAATATATTCAGATATTATAAAATACCCTTAATTAAAATCAAACAGACTACTTGGACCATGAATGGCCTTATCTTTGTATTTTGTAGATACATTTAGATATAGTGACATTTACTTATATTTTATAATGTTACTCTTTTGGTGGTAAAAATCAATTCTTTCAAGATTTTCTCAAGGTCCTTGAAAATGTCTTAATTATTATACTCTTTAACTCTACATAGATTGCAAAAAATGGTCATAATATTTTGTGATTCTCTCCATCAAGAAATGGAGTTTATTTTCTTATTCCCTTGAGCCTTTCTGTTTGAACAAAAGTATATTGGCAGGTGGCACTGTGCGAATTCTGATTCAAGAATTCAATTTTCTCCCTTACGACACATGGAAACACTGCAGCCATCATGAGAGGAAAAACAATTAGCTTCTTCAACGTTGATAAACACACAGCCAGCCACCTTTACTGTCCTAACTGAAAATGTGTTGATAGGTGAGTGACAACCTGTTTATTCTAGACTATCCATTCACCAACTAAGCCACCAGCAAGTGCAGTGAGGTACAGAGCCACCAGCAAGTTATCTGAAATCAACCTTACTGCAGACCGGAATGGTCACCTAAACTACACACAGTATAATGAGCTAAATATAATGTTTCAAGCCATTAAACTTGGGGATGATTCATTTCCTAGTATAATAAATTAACCATTCATCTTTAGTGCCCTCCCATAGTACTCTGCATATAGTTACATCCTAGCATCAGCAAGAACATAATAAAATACTAACTTCTGTATGCTATCATATTTTTTATCTCTTTTGTTGTTATCTTTACATTTAAATAGTTTCTGTGATTATTTAGATATGGTAAGACCAACAGATCAGGTAATGACTATCTTCAAACATACTTATGCTTCATGTTCCATTATTTGAACGGTAGAACTATGGGAATTATTTATATTCCACTGTTCAAAGTAATTGCTGAGGTCTGATTTTTCACAGATGTCTGCCTTCTGAGGGTACATGCTATCATGGACTTAGTAACTACTGCAGATAGGGGAATACTGGGAGCTTGTCAAAAAATGATGTGAATTTTGGGGAAATTTTGAAGAATCATTCAAAGACAAGCAAGTATAACTTTACTGCACCTACATCTTATACTGGTAATTTTTTTTTCTATTACTTCTCTACTATTTATGCCATTGTGCTATAAAAAGAAAATAATGAAATTATTATTGTTGTATCAGTTATGGTCTGACATTTTGCATGTTCCATTTTTGGAATTCTAAGCAAGACCATTACTACTACGACTAATAATATCCTTTTGACTTTTTTTTTTTTTTACAAATAGTTGAAATCATTTGCAAGTCCTAAGATGCTTGAACTCTAGATTCATGTGAAACAACTGACTTGTAAGAGACAGATGGTAGCCTAGACACAAGTGTTATAGTGATACAACTACCTGAAAAAGCTACAGCACCTGTTTCTGATGAGGACACAGGATATGAAGAGGGAGGAACAATGAATAATCTACCAGGTTCCTTGTTGTACACACCTGCATATCCTATTTAAGATGGCTGTGACACTGAGTCTGACTCAGATGATCCCTCATGTGCACTTGAAGATGACTCTCTTGACTATGAAGTTCCATCTCTTGTCTACTGTGCAGCAACCTCCTCCATCAAAGAAAAAGAAAGTGACAAAAATTGTTTACAAATGGAATAAAGCTGACCTAACTACACTGTCCATAGCAGGTAGAATTACAGAACCACCAATTTCTTCACTGAAATGAGAATTCCCACAGAAATTCTTGACCTTTTTCTTGATGACAAGGATGTAGAGCACACTGTCATGTAATCCAACCTACACACTGCAAGGAAGAATGTAAATCTTGGCTTGACTAGTTCCAAATGCAAATATTTTCTGGGAATTATTTTTCTGAGTGGTTAATGGCTCAGCTCCTGGAAGGCGTATGTTCTAGGAACAAAGAACAATGTGCAATATGTAGCCATCGGTGCTGCCATAATACATGACCACTTTGAAACTATATTTTCTAATTTGCATAGTGTTGACAATGCAAATTTGGATCTGCCCTCAATGAAAGGTATATGAAATTTGTCCCAGTGAAACATATTTCAGCTTTGATGAATGCATGGTTCCTTATTTTTGTGGTCACAGTTGCAAACACTGTATTAGAGGAAAGCCCATTTGGTTTGGCTATAAGTTTTGGTCTGGCATAACTTGTGTAGGCTACATTAGCTGGTTTCACCATATCCAAGTAAAAACCCAAATACTCAACATTATGAATACAGTATTGGTGAATCATCTGTCTTTCAGTTTAATGGGGCAGTTGAAGAGGCACACCCCAGACAATAACATTTTTCAATTACTTTTTCACCAGTATTGCACTTCTTGATAAGTCCAGTTCAATGGGACATCAGGCCACAGGTACAGTGAGTGCTGAACAAAAAAGAATGAGGTATATTTGAGTATCAAGTTGATGGCAAAGGCAATATTTTCTGGAATTGTGATAGTGTTGTCACTGTTTCCTCATCTGGCGCCAGTGTCAGTCCCCCGTGTCTTTCCAATAGTTATTCCCAGAACCTAAAAAAGAAGATCCAAGTTTGGCATCCAAACACAATCAAAGTGATTTCCAGGGAGGCATAGACAGAGCTGATGACAACACTGATAAGTACCAGGCATCTGTCCATGGAAAAAGATGGTATTTAAGCCCTCTTTTGTTCTGTTTGAATTGGTCTTATACAATGCTCAGCAACTGTATAAAACAAAGGATGAGGAGCCTATGAATTTTCTGCAGTTTCATCTAGATGTGGTATGCCATTATCCAGAGATCCCTGGTCATCCTCCAGAGTCTGGCTGAGGAGGAAGGTCTTTTCAGAAGTGTAACATTGACTCACGTCTAGATGACATGAATCACATGATAGTCAAACAGGGAAAGCAAACGTGGTGTGGTCAAAGTCATAAGAACACTACTTTTTGATATGAAAAACATGACATTGCCTAACTTGTGAAGTGTTCTGTTGAATATCACCCTGAATAGCAAATATCACCACCTCCTGAGATAAGAAATATGATCTTATATGTTATGTGAAATGTAGCATGCATTTTCCTAGTGTTCCATTTTTGGAATGGCAAATAACTCAACAATGGACTATGATAAAATATTTTTCTCTTCAAACTTTTGTCCCTTTAATTTTTATCGCTAACATAAATGAATTTAATACAAAAATTTCAATCTCCAGCATACATGAGTTGAAAAGGGAGTTTATTACACTCAATTATTCCAAAAGGGAGTGCCTCATGCCCCATTGTGCCACACAGGGAATCATCAGGTTCAGTTGCAATGTGGGAACTTTGGGCAAGAACGTCTGCTGTTTTGTGGAAGTAAATGTCTGAGGCTATGTAAGCAGATTTAGGATTGGTCACTTTGTATAATTTTAGGGGCCTAGGGCATGTACATAGGGGCTGTCCTTGGCTGTCTGATACCTGGCCCTGCACTGTTTAGGGAAGGAGAAGAGTGACTCATTTTGTGAGAGTCCAGACAGAAGGTGGATGGGATATGGACGCAGATGACTTCTCATGAAAGGGAATGACTGGCCCATAGCCAGGGCCTCAAAGTTAGGTGCAGACAGCATTTTAAGAACTATATTAGACTTTGCAGTCCTGATTTTCTGTGCTATTATTCTGGCTCAAAAAAAAAAAAAAAGGATAGAAAAGAAAAGATACTTACGTCAATAAATGAATGACAGCATATCACAAGTATCAGGGAGAAAACCATAATACCTATAAACTTTTTCAAATGTGTATGGCAAAGCACATTTGGTCTCATTATAATGTTAGTTTTAATGAGTAAGCAAGCAGGGAAACAAATGAGAGGATTATAATGGAGCCAGGAAGAACTGAAAAGACTAAGTTTGGGGAATAGAGTTATAATTTTTTGAGAAAAATATCTTGGATTCTCTAGTCATTGAAAAGATTTACAATAAGAGAAAGTGTAAGGCAAATGGGATACATTCCAGAAAAGGTGACCAAATATGTCACAAAAATGGTAATTTATGAAGAAAGTTATTGTTTGATGCTGTAATGACTAAGCAAGAGAACTTTTATATTTCATAATATGAAATTGCAATAAGAAAGACTAATTATTAAGAAAATGGTAGAATAACATAATTTTAGTCAGTGGAATAACCTGCATGTCAGTTAGCCTTTGCATGGAGAGCTGAATTTACATTCCCATTGTTGCTCATGCAACTTCTCCAGAATTCATCCCATCTCGCATACACTGAAATGCTTAAACATGACTGTAGAGGCAGGTAGTACTTATTTCTTGGCATTCATGTTCTTTTTTGCAAGTGACAAATTAAGTATTATAATTCTCATTGCCTGTAAAGAAAACAATACAGAACTGAGGGCAAAGAAAAAGAAAAAGCCTCCCACTAATTGGCTTTGGAAATCATCAGTTGCTCCTCATCTTCACTGTCTTCATATTGTTATAAAGTAAAGCTAAAGTGCTCTGATTGTAGGGAAAATAGAGGGCCTCGTTTAAAACAGAATACTGTTTTAAGTATACTCCAAAGACAGATCATGACTTCTACCGATACTATCAATTTTTTAAAATTATAACGGTTGGTACATTATTTTTGAAATATTTAATTTTAAATCCACTTCATGGGAGAGCTATTGAGATGCCAGATGCTGTTCATATGTAATACGCACAACCTATGAGTTTGGAGATGAGTAGACACTGCGTACAACACCACAGTCTGGGTCATACACATACCCGTCACATCCAAACGTTTTCTCCATCACCTTTATTTTTACGTATTTAGCAAACAGAACTCTTAGCACAAGATCTTGTCATTTATCAAATAAAGTATACACTAAATGTTGTTAATATCAGCAACATGGCATACAGAGGAGCTGCAGAACTTGCATGTATCCGTCTGGAAAGATTGAAACTGTGAGTTTGGTCAGAGCATCTTACTGTCATGTGAAGTCATACACTTCTGATACGGCTATCCTGTCCAGTGACATATGACCTCTACATTTCTTAAATTAAAAATGATAATGGCTTTTTATTTAACATAAATCATATGGTAGCAATAAGAAAAATGGAAGTTCAAACCGTTTTCCAGTTTTAGTGCAATGCTATTCATTTTAATCTTAGTTAACACATCGACTGTAAATACTGGCTATAAAATTTTGGCTACATTGCACTGAATTTTTTAAAATGGTTTGTTTGATGCATAGAACTGTGCACACTTATTTTCCACACTATCTAGATAAACTTCATCTGGGGGAAAGAAATATTTACTCTTTACATGTTAATTTTTCTTCTTTTCCACCTCCTGTTTTTATATGCTTCTATTTCTTTTTTCTCTTCTGTTCATCATTTATCTATTTTTTTCTCCCTCCATGTTGCTTGTGAACTCCTTTGTATCAACTCTTTTTTTCCTATCCATTAACTAACCAATAGATTCTCTCCGATCAAATTATGATTAAACTCAAATTTTCTTCCTAACGTCCACCCATGTTCACATTAAAGGACTAAATAGCAAACATGTAAATATGATCTGGGCAAGGTTGTCACACCATCAGTGGTCAAGGCCAGTTATTTCAATCCATTGTAGACTTCTTTTTTTGTAAAATAAAGTTATTGAAATTACCTAATATATGTAGTGAAAAAAATTGCAAAATAAAACTTTAATTTTTAAATGTTGGAATAAAATAGTGCTCCCAAATTGCTACGTGTGTAGACCTTTACTCTCACTTTCTGTAACTGCCTTGCTTTGAACTGGTAACAAAAACCTCACAATGGCCTTGATAGCACAGGTGATGCTTTGAGAGGCACTTCCGAAACACATTAGAAGACTATCTGTGTATCTGGTAAGTCAGGCTAAATGAAAAGATGAAAACTAAAGGCGTCTTTCCTTCCTTAGTTACCAAAGGCTATCAGATGAGTTATATTCTGTAGACCAGGGAGTAACAGCATATAATTATATAAAATGAGTAAGAACACACCTATGGAGCATATTGCAAGGATATAAGTCAAATCTTTCAAGTGTAGAACATAAATGTCTTAACGCAGTAATCAAGTAAATGAGGTGAAAGCTATCATTAGTTTGATGTAAGCATGGCAAATTGTATAAAAAAATCAACACATTGTACCCCACATATGCATAAATGTATTCATGATTTATGTGCATGTGACTTAATAAAAATTGAGTAAGAAAAAATAATCTCCTCAGTAGCATAAAAGAATAATTTACACATTACTAATTTTAAAATGTAAATAATGTCATTTAATTTTTCTTTTACTTCTATTTCTCCCTTAGTTTTTAGACACTGTTGTTTCAAATTTAACCTATATATTTTATGTGACTACCAAACGCACATGACAGTGTTTGATTAAATGGATGGTTTACAAACATCTTCCCCTATTTGTTGCTCTGTGTTATTAAGTTGATCATTTCCCTTGTGTGCAGCAGTCCTTATCTATTTTTGACTTTGTTTTTTGTTATTTTGGTGTTATGTCCAAGAAATTATTGCCAAAACTAATGTTATAAGACTTTACCCCATGTTTACTTCTAAGAGTTTTATACTTTCATGTCTTGCATACAAATCTTTAATCTATTCAGTTGATTCTTGGATATGATGAAAAATAAAGTTTTAATTCCATTCTTTTTTATGTGGATATCCAATCTTCCCAATACCCTTTGTTAAAGAGACTAGACTCTGCCTAATTGTATTTCCTTGGCATACTTATCAAATACCAATTGATTGTAGATGCATTTGGTTTAATTGTGTGCTCTTTATTCTGTCTCATTTATCTATGTCTGTCTTTTATGCTAGTATCATACTGTTTTAATTATTATAGCTTCATAATGTATTTTGATAACAGAAAGTGTGATTTTAATTTCAGATGTTTTCTTCTTCCTCAAGTTCTCTTTGGCTACTCTGGATCATTTGTGGTTCCACATGGATTTTGGAATTCTTTTTTAATTTATGCAAAAAATAACATAAGGATTTCAATGGTCAAAGCACCTGACTGTATCCAGGCCAACTGCTCACAGCTGCATGTTTAGTATGCTTCTGGAAGTTGGCTTCTATCACTTCAAAATAGTAAGAAACTAGCTTTTCAAAAAACATATGTCTGACAAAACAACTTGCAAAAAACATTAATAACCTAAGTCAGCCAGAAATATGAGATTGAAGGTATCAGAAATGATTTCATCCCAAAGAGGCAATGTTCAAACTACATTTAGAGTGGGAAACCATGGCCCATTTCCTTGAGGGATAATGATCTACATAATTAATTTGGAATTTTTTGTTCAACAATTTTTCATTTCCCTCATGTATTAATATATTTGATCAATATTTACATATGTGTAAACTCATGAATATTTATTTTATAATCTGGGTTGTAGGACAATACTCCTTATGTTTTTGGCTCACAATGCTCCAGATTCAGCCCCTGGGACTTCTTTCAGCTGACTTCTCTCCTCCTCTGGTAGATTCCTGGCCATCCTCGAGATGGGTTTTTATTATTTTTTTGAGCACTTCCTTACTTTCTGTCACTGTAAGCTGCTTCAGGATTATTTTGTCTGTGACTGCTCCAGTCTTGCACTGAGTCCTTTCTCAAAGGCCTAGTTCTCTTTGTTGAAGAAGCTGAAAACAAAACCTTTGTGTGAGGTGTTCAAGTTGTTATTGTGCAGGAAAAAGGCAGTATTACTTTAAAAAGTATTATGTCTTGGGACAGAGATCTTTAAAACAAGAAACAAAAAATCTCAGCCTTTAAAAGTATTTGTCGAGAGCCCAACACTGTCTTTTAAACACTCATCCTCCTGTTGGGGGAATCATTAATAAACTTAAATTAAAACTCTGTCCTCATGAGACTTAACAGTCTAATATTAGATAAAGAGAATAAACAAATGGATAAAATAATTTATCAATATGGTGAATATAAATAAAGTTTTAAAAAGAGGGAATACTTTATAGAAAATGACACCTGAACGGTACTTTAGGTGAGGCGTAAGACACAAACAGAGGTAGACTAGCTGTCCACACCTGCTCTTTCCACATTGGCTTGATCCTTAACATCATACTCAATAGGGTGGTTTTGAAACATATTAGGGCTCAGAGCAGACCTTGGATCAGTCAATCAGGATATCTGTAATTGGGGCCCCAAAGAGATTCTAGGATAGTGGAATCCCATTCATAATGATAAATATGAGAAAACAGTAATCCCAAAGGCATTGAGGGAGGAATAAACATATGTTCTTGTGCAGTATAGGAAAAAGAAGAAGGCAAATGTAGTCCTATCTAAAATAATCAATGGAGATCACATTTCATGAGGAAGATGAGGGCTATACCAAAGAGCTTAGATTCTACTCTATTGGTTGATAGGAGGCCATTAGGAAGATTTAAACAAAAGAATGACATGATATAGTTTATCTTTTTTAAAAATAACCCTGGGAAATGTGATAATTTACCGTATGAGAGGAAAATCTATATTTTTCCAGCCTACCTAATACTATGACTCCATTCCAGAAATAGCTAGTGAATTACTTCAGTACAACCTGTTTCCTCCTTGACTCCTCTGCCTTAAACATGGCAGAGGACATCCCAAACTTATCTTCTAATACCAATGTTTCTCACATAGTATATTAAAAACATTTACCCTCAACTGCCAGGTAGCAGTAAAGGGAATTGCCTTTACTGTGAAGTCATAAGTATATTCTAAGACTCTTAGGGTTTACAGCCCCAAATCAGAGTACATAGCAGATTTTCTTTAGACTGAGAGCCTTGAGCACCTAGAAATCTTCTGTGAGAAAGTTATCTTAGGTCATAAAAAACCCACATATAATCTCCCCCCCACCAAAACCAGCAACACACAGCAAAACAGCCTCGTCATAAACAAATATAAACAATAACCAAAAATAATACATTAAACAAATAGAACACAAGGACTTTAAACAATGGAATTATTGAAGAATATGGCAGAATAACAATGCCTAATAAGTTTTAAGAAATAAAGAACAAGATTGAAAATATCTAAAGAGAGCAAGAAAAATAATAAATGATCTAATATATGGAGGAAAAAAGAACCAAGTTGGATTTTTAGAATAAAAAGCAAAATAAGTGAACTTGAAACTTAAGGTTATATTTAGATAACTGGATAGAATTTAATAAAAAGGTGTAAAGTAACTATCAAAAAAAGAGACAAAAATGAAGAATAATCAAAGTAGATGGTATTGAGAATAGAATAATATGTAAGAGTAAGATCAAAATTATAGAAGATGAGAAAAACAATGTAGCAGAGAAATTACTAGAAATTTTGACAGTTCAAAAATTTTCAGTGCTAATCAATTTAATGAATACCCAGCAGGTTTAAATTTTGTTTTAATTCACACATTAGGATGATTAGCCGATTTAATAATAGCTACAATGGAAAGCATTAATAAGTCAATTAATAATTCTGTGTACTCTAAGAAAATAATTGCAAACTTGTGTACTTAGTACATTACTTCTGTCTTTTATTTTTTTAAGTAGAAGGTGAAACAAAGTAATTTTGAGAAACAGTGTATCTGAGTGTGCTTTCCAGCAGACAGCTACTAAGGAAAATTCTGAAAACATATTTCCCAGATGTGGAAAGTGTTCCAGAATGAACGGTTTGAGGTGTGAAAAGCTGTGAACATTATTTAACAGGCTGTAAAACATAAACTATTTGTTAAAAAAAAAATGACAACTGAGATTATCTTTCTCCTAATGAATGGAATCTTAATCTTTTTTTAGTGACAGTTAATAATTTGATAAAAGATATGTTAAAAAGCATAACAAAGTGTCATAATTTGAGAGAAGAGAGAAATAAGAGTTAAAGTGGCCTAAGTCCCTTTCATTGCTAAAAGAAAGAATCAAATATAGTGTACAATAGCTAAGATAGAGAACAAAAGAAAAATAATAACACTAATGATAAACTACAAAAGTTTGAATAGGTTTTAAAAAAGTCACACAGGACAGGAAGAAAAAGAAATAGCATTATTTCTGCCTAATTAAGTATTCCAGAGATTGTCAGAATGAATATAAAATATCAAATTAATTGCTTTTTTAAATGAGAACTATGACATAAATATATCAAAAACTGAAAGCAAAAGTAGTTCCATGTTTTGTGAGGCCCAAGGCACATACAATTTGACAAACCCTAAGAAAAATAATAAAAATTATCAATATAACATTAGAAGAAAAAAACAAATATATAGGGTGAAAAATTGAAGGTTTTAAACATATAAATTAAACAACCATAAATCAAGGAAAATAGTGAGATATTATCTTTTTTATTATTGCATATTGTATTAGATTTTCATTATACAATTAGGTAATAGATCATTTTACTGTACTCCACCATGGTGATTGTGATGACTCATAATTTAAAAAAATTAATTTGACTTCACTCCTCCTAATAGTTCGTGCTACGTCTATAACTTCCTTACCATTTCTTGCACAGCTGTGCTTCTTTCCTGGGGTTAAATACTCAGGGAAGAATAGCCTTGTGACAATGTGCTGGTCCCTTTCCTCTTCCCTGTGCCTCCCAACCTGATACTTAGAGAGAAAACTAGCCTTAAAGCCGGGGCCTTACTGATGTTTCAGCTGCGACTTAGCAAGGCCTCATTCAGATCTTTCTTTTTAAGCTCAAACGTCCACTGCTCAATTAGGCCCACCAAATGCAGGCTTTTATAGGAGAGCAGGACATTGTGTCTGTTGGCAGCAGCCCTCCAGTTGGCTGGGAACCTTAATATCACCATCACAGTGTAAGGATGGCCCTCAGGGAGGCCAGGCCTTCACACTTTGGTCAGAAGTGGAGGAGAAAGACTTCTTTCTGCTTTGTATCTGCAGAGGTGATCGCAAAGACCTTAGTTTCCTCAGGGTAAACCCACGTAGAATTGAAAGTAAAATAAAAGAGAATGGTATTCCATTAAAAAGTCCCCAAAGTGTGTCTGATATTAATAGGGAAAAACACTTTGGTTAATATCACTCTGCATCTCAGAAATACATACAATTATTGTGTGTCAACTAAAGAGAAAAAAGAATATTTAAAAAAATGTAACAATATTGTCGCCCTTCCCGACCGGCGGGAAGGGCGGCGCTTTGTGAGTTGGCCTATGAAAAGAAAAGAGAGCTATAGTAGCTTGAGAAGGAGAAGAGTTAGGGCTATAATTACCAGGATCCCGATTAAGAAGGCAATAACCTTATTAGAGGGGGAGAGAGTAAGCTGGGGAGTGTCCTGGATTAACTCAGCCTCCTCAGGGTGGATTGAAAGAGGAGCGTTTGCCCCCCACAAGCCCATAAGTAATGAATAAATACACACACAGAGAAAAAAAGAAGAAGTCTCAAACTTTATTGTGGAGGTTATTTATACTTTAGGGTTGGAGGGGCTATGTGACTAGGGGCATGTAGACTGAATATGTAAGTGTTGAGTAAGTTAGGAAAGCAGGATGTCTATTTGCAGGAGAGGAAGTTATGCAGTCTTATGGTCAGCTATGTCTGGATATAGATGGAGGCCGTTAGCACAGTGTGCTATAGTATTCTCATTAACCCTTACAAATATAGAAAAAAACTTTTGTAGCATGTATATGTAAGTATATATATCATCTCAGACAAAAATGAACTTAATTCAAAAAGAAAAAGATAATTACTTTCTAGTTATCAAAGTTTTAACTTATTATCAAGCTTTATCAATTTTAACTTTTTGCACATAGTGACATCATCTCAAAATATATAAAATATTAATCATTGAGAATTCTTTGAGATGTACTGGTCAAATCTATACCCAGAAAAAGAGATTTGAGCAATTGCTAGGTAAGGTAGATAAAAACATTAGTAAGGATAGAAGAGGTGAGCTACCCAGTTAACAAAGTTAAGTAAACTTTAGTAGACACCATTATTTGGGGAACTTTGAAAAGTGGCTCATACACAATATCATAAAAACAAATTCTGCCTAATCCACGAATATACTTTGTAACAAGGTTTTGGAGGTGGTATCTGCCATGTTTCCATCCCACTTCTACACATACACACACACACACACACACACACACACTTACACCCCTTTTTCCTCAGTCTCCCTGTTAAGTAGCTCCAAGAGAAAAAACCACAAGTTTTGAAAGAGGTGGTAGTGACATATAAAGGTATTCAAACAAAGAAAATCAATTTCTTATCTAGTCTTTTATTTAAACCACTTATATTATTTGTTGGAGGAAGTAGTCTACCACAGAATTATTACTATAAAAAAATCAGGTAGACTAATACGAAGACATCATAGAGGCCTAAACATTATTATTCACTTCAGCTGTTCAGAACTCTACTGTGATCTTGTTAATTCTCTGAGACCATCTGCCCCAGGCATTTATAGCATTCCTGAAAACTTCCCCACAACCTTATTTCAAATCTACTGCTGCCTAAAACTGCCTACTGTTTTGTTTTAAAGATTCTAGTGATTTTTAAATTGCCTCCATTAGAGAGGAGTAATTGGTAAAAATCCCTAAGGGTAGTGGCTGAAAAAACTGTCACTGGTAATAGCAGGAAATTTCACACAAATACCAACGAATTTTCTGATTGATGGAGCTGAGATACAACTGGAGTTTCATACATAAAGATGCTGATGGCTAGATTAAAAAGAGGACCAGTGCACAAGCACACACATGCTCACACATTGGGGAAAAACATATTTAAAAGCAATTTCTTTGCCTTGTAGGTGATAAATCACATATTACATAGATCAGTTTCTGGTATCATGATCTCAACAGCTATGTGGAAAAACAGTTATTGTTTTCAGTTATTTTCTCCTATTATTAAATACGCTTTTTTTTTTAACAATTAATACACTTACTTCCAGCACTATAGAAAGAAAAGAGTGTTCAATAAATCAGTGACAAAAATATGGACACTGTCAAAAGCAAAGAACAAAATCTCCAAGTCAGTTGGAAGCCTGAAAACAAACTGAAAATACATCATAACCATTGTAACAATTTTTATTTTTTAAAAGAGCATGTGAACACACATACACAACAGAACAATTATCTAGTGTAAAAGCAACATCAAATTTTGCCTTGCAGTTAGTATTTGGTTTCAAGTATAAAATAACAAAGAGAGAAACACTTTAAAGATTGATTATACAATGTTATTATCACTTTGAATATTGATTGCCAGCCTGTTTATGTCTTGTGTTTTATAAAACTATTATATGACAGTATTAGGATAGTAAATAAACATTTAAATTTTTATTATCAATATGACATAAATAGTAAGTAAATTAGTTTTTGTGCAAAAATTCCACAAATAATATTGATATTAACAGATTAACACAATGCATCTTTGTACCTAGCATATGAAAGGCTTTCAAACAATATATGTAAATTGAATTTTGTTTTTTATATGGAAAGTAAAACTCACAATGTTCTGAATACTAATTACCTTAGTTACCTTAGCCTGTTTTCCTCTAAGTATTCAGTCATGACCCTTCTAACATAACTTCTTGGTATACCCCTTTTGGGTAAGTTTGTCTTCAACAACTCAAATCACCTCATTTTGAAGATGAGGCCTACTAAAAAGTAAATCATTAAAGGAAAAATGTCACACATCCACTTGCTATTTCTAACTTAACTGTTATTATTTTCTAAAGAAAAGTAATATTCTGAAACCATTTTATAAATGAACAACTCTCTTTAGTCAAAGCAAATCCCTTTGGAAGGCTACTACATTTTTTTTTTTTATGAAAAGCCACATTTTTCTGATTCTTTATTTTACACAACTATACTTTTTATGATTTCACTCACTTTCCTCTTCCATTTTTCCTAGTTGTAAAAATTTATGAGAACAAATATATCTATGGGCCTCTGATTCTCCCAGCACGTCCCTGCTCACCATGAGCTGATTTGTCATTTCTCCGATGTCTGGATGGCAGACGGGGAGGCAAAACCTGCGTGACTGGCGAGCACCGTGATGGCGCTGATGTTTACCAATACCTCTTTAGATGACTTGTCACCCTGAATGTGTACATTACAAAGGAAAATAGGAACTTTACTGGCAAATATTACTTTCTTTTTTTTCCCCAAAATTATTGCCCTGAGGATACAAATACTGAGAATGCTCTAGATCGCCATAAAATAAATGACTAATATTATGTAGACATAAGAATGGACAACTAGCCGCCACATTAAAATAATTTAGATTAATGTCACTATAATTTTTGAAAAAAAATGATTTTGAAAGGTAAATTATATCTGCACTTATCAAAAAGTAAAAAACAAACAAAAGGGAAAAATGCCAGCTTGACCTCTAGTGTTAACAGTTAGGAAATTATTCGTGGAAGGGGAAAAGGTAATGATTAAAGGAAGGCAAGATGTAGCCTGCAGGGGGCAGGTAATACTTCATTTTCTGATCTGGGTACTGGTTACATTAGTATGTTTTCTTTATGAAAAATCCATTTAACTAGTTAATTGTAACAGAATCCAAGGCTTTGCTTACAACACAGAAAGCCTTCCCAAGAAAGCTTCATGGGAAGAAAATATTCACACACATTAAAGGTAATCTTATAACTAAATTTGAAAATATTGATGAAAGTGATAAAAGCTATAAAAAGTTGATTAAAAATTCAAACTAGCAGGAGAGGTAATAAAAATACATCACAATATACTCTAGATGTTAAAAATAACATTAAAATCTGTTCTCTAATTTCAAAATTCTGATGAAACTATCAGCTTCTCTGTAAAATACTAAATAAGTATTAGTATTTTATATTAACCTAGATGGAGTTCAAGAACATTCTTCTTAGTAAAATATCACAAGAATGGAAAAACTTAAAGAAAAAAGATTAATGATGTGGAAAAAACAGCATGGTATTGGTACAGAAATAGGGACATTGACCAGTAGATCATAACAGAGAATCAAAATATAAAACTATCCTCTTAACTGCCATCTATTTTTTGACAAAGCACACAGCAATCTACACTGGGGACTAGAATCTCTATTCAACAAACGGTGCAAGAAAAATCGTATAGCCACGTGTACAAGAACTAAAACAGGATCTGCACCTCTCATCTCTCACAGAAATTAATTTAAGGTGGATAACAGAATTAAACTTAGGTCATGAAACTATAAGAATTTTAGAAAAAATGTTGGGACAGCTATTATAGATACTAGTTTAGGCAAAGAATTTATGAAGAAGATCCCAAAAGCAATTACAGCAATAACAAACAAGGCCTGATCACATGAAAAAGCTTCTCTACAGCCAAGAAAACAATCAATAGAGCAAACAGACAACACACAGAATGGGAGAAAATATTTGCTTGCTTTACATCCTACAAGGGGCTGATAAGCAGAATCTACCAAGAAGTCAAGTAAATCATCACGGACAGAGTTAAATGACCTTATAAAAAAGTGGGCCAAAGACAGTTACAGAAGCGTTTCAAAAGAAGATTGAGTAATGGCCAATAAACATTGGAAAAAATACTCAACATCTCTAATCATTGGGAACATTCAAATCAAAAGATCCTTTAACACTAGTGAGAAAGGCTTTTATCAGAAAGTTCCAAAATGAGATGCTGGTGTGGCTGTGGAGAGAAAACAGTGCTTATACATTTTTGATGAGACTGCAAAATAGTAAAACCTCTATGAATAATAGTATGAAAATACCTTAAAGAACTAAAAGTAGACCTACCATTTGATCCAGCAACCCTACTATTGGGAATTTACTCCACATGGAAATAACACTTATCGCAAATAAAGTGGGTGGAAAGGGAGAAGAGGGAAGGGGTAAATTCACACTTACTGGCTACATCCAGGGCACACTGTCTGGGTGAGGCAGACTTAAACACCTTTGATTCTAATTGAATACTAACTGATTTCCATCAATTTTTTTGAGATTGATTGATTTTATTTTGTTTTTTTGAGATAGAGTCTCACTTTGTCGCCCTCAGTAAAGTTGCCCTGGCCTCATATTTCACAGCAACCTCACACTCTTGGGCTGAAGCCATCCCCTTGTCTCAGCCTTCCAGGTAGCTGGGACTACAGGCACCACCACAATGCCTGGCTGATTTGCCTCAATGTTTACTTCCATATGTGCACGTGAGTGTTGATCAATTGCAAAAATAATTGATGTAACCAAAATGTTTGTACTCCTGTAATACTCTGAAATTAGAAAAAGAGAAGCAAACAGTAAAACAAACAAACAATAAAAACATTTGCACTCAGATGTTTATTCCAGCACAAGTCACAGTCCCAAAGATGTGGACTCAAACCAATGGTGCATTAATCATCAATCATGAGTGGATTGACAAAATGTAATATATGTATACCATGGAATACTGTTCAATCATAAAAACAAATGGTAGAACTAATACCTTTTGTAACAACCTGGATGAAACCGGAGACCATTCTCCTCATCGAAGTATCGCAAGAAGGAAAAAATAAACACCACATCTTCTCACTATTACCTGAAACTAATTGATCAGCACTCATGTGCATGTATGGAAGTAATCTCAACAAGAATTTAGCAGATAGGAGCAGGGAGGAGAAATGGGTAAAAATCACACCTCATGGGTGCAATGCACACTGTCTAGGTGATGGGCACTCTCATAAATTTGAAACAAAGTTTACAAAAGCAACTCATGTCAGCAATATATTTTGAACCCTCAATATTCCTAAAGAAAGAGAGTGAAAAGAAAAGAAGAAGGAGGAGAGAGAGCAGTGATGAGGGAAGAGAAAGCTAGAGAGAGAAGTCGAGAAAAATAGGTGTGATGGGATTAAAGCATATGCCCAGAGAAATAAATATGGAAATTACTATGAAAGCAACACTGAAGGAGAACATAGAATGAAACGACAAATTGAAGACAAGAAAACACGGAGCTAGTATCAGCACTCACGTGAAGCAGTGAAGGCACAGGTCATGATCACACAGAAAGCAGGAACACAGAGTCCGTCTATGTGCACACAGAGAGTATCATGAGGGGATTTGACTCCAGAGGCAACAACTGAAAAGCATTTCTAATCTAATCTCCCAGACGTGGAAATGAAAATTCTTTGGCATAATGATACCTAGTAATACAGTTTTACATTTAACAGTTATTTCTTCAAAAGCTATTATATAAAGGGCATGTGAAAATTTAGTGTAATTTTCTAGTGGCATTTACTTAAGGAAAGTTCAGTGGTATACTTTGAAAGTTTCAAAGTAAAGAGTAGCTTGAGAAATATTTTACATGTGATTTGGCACTTAAGTAAGCTGAATTTATTTTTTTCTGGCTAGTGCAATGCTTTTTATTAAATATATAGTTCCACAATACTTACTTTTGATGAAAATGTTATCGTTTTGTGAACGTTCTCTAGCTCCTGAGAGCCAAATAACTTAATTTTGAATATAAGTTTCAGTTTCATAATTATGTACAAAAATGGCGCATGTTGGCCTTATGCAAATGCTGTAGCACATCATTAAGTGCACAAATCAGAAAAAATTAAGCAAAGAAAAGTAATCAGGTTTTCTTTGTAGTCACTGATATTTGAGTGACGATATCTTGCCAAAATCTTCCCTCAGTTTCTGTTATTTTGTTTGTCCTAATGAATTCTATTCAGCAGTTTAATGGGTTCTTAAAAGGAGAAGTATACATAGAGGCTTTTAAATTTGAAAAGAAATAAGAGTAAATGACTAAGCTACATCAATTTCAACTAATTCCATATCTACAATAGAAAAAAAAAAGAATAAAGGCCACATTTTTATAAGTAATGAGCAAAATCATCTTGTGTATTTAGCTACCTTATTTTCTATTATAAAAAAATGTCAGGGAAAGCATTTTAATGTTTTATATTTAACACAACACAATAAAAATGCATTTAACATCAATTTTCTGTTCTTTACTGTAGGTGTCATTTTAACAGTATATGACACATGATTTCTTCCATACAAAACGGTAGAGGATTATTTACTCTTAGCAGAAAGCCAGTAGAAGACGTTTTTTAAAAGATACATTACTATCAAAATGATAGAATCTCAGCTGTGGCAACACGCTTTTGGGTCTTCTTTCTTAGGAAGATAGACTTTGGCAGTGTCATCTGTCAAGCCTCTCCAATTTAACTAAGTTCTATACCTCCCCATTCCTTTCTCAAACAACAGAGACATTGAACATGAAATTAATGAATTGAATTCTTCATTAAAATCTTACCTTGTGCTCTATTTAGGAGGATTACTCAGTTTTCAATTCACAATTTCAAAGATTTTGTCCAGAATCTTTGATGTCTTTCTGCTCCATTAACTGGAGCTCTTTCTCCTCCCTCCCACAGAACATAAATGCCCCCCTGCCTTCAAGTGTATCATTAGAATAGAAAACCAACATGCACCACTGTCTTTCAAGAAACTCCTCACAGCTTCTGAGATGGTGCTGTGAGGAGGTCAGTGAACTTCCTCCTGAGTAAAACCACCATAACTGGTGAAATTGTAAAAATACATTTGAAGTCTCTAAAAATTTCCATCAGGGCATACAGTAAATGGATAAATATTTATTAAAAAAAAAATCTAACAAATCTGTGTAAGCACACCAAAGGTCTACGGCCTTTGAGCCTGATCCACCCCATCCCTCCATGTTAAGATGGAAATTCTACTACATTTGAGCCAAGAACAAAGTATTCTGTCTTTCCCCGGTTCCTAACCAGATGATATGTCAGGATGTACAACCTGACTATAGTTCTCATTTTCCCAGCTGTATGTTGTAGATCTCTTTTAGCAAGAGCAACTGAGAGACCAGGTCTCCATTACACCACCCAGCCCCCATTCATAGGATAGAAATTCTACTAGGCCTCAACCACTCTCATATAACCTCTGTCCTAGGGGAGATTCCATGCCAGGATAGGAAAACTGAACATATCATGCTAGAAATTAATACACTTGCCCAGCACCCTACTTGTAAGCAATAGGTCACTTCAGGAGAAACAGGCCACTGTCCCTGCTCCTAGCCCCAGAGAAATGGTATGAAGGTTCTGGTCAAAGGAAAAGACAAACATAATAACAGATAATTCCAAGGCTTTTCCTATGAGGAATAAATTTACTAAGAAGAAATTGTAGGAGAGTTTAAGCAGAAAATAATAAGATTCTGATT
Source organism: Galagoides demidoff (assembly GCA_963574575.1). Taxonomy (NCBI): domain Eukaryota; kingdom Metazoa; phylum Chordata; class Mammalia; order Primates; family Galagidae; genus Galagoides; species Galagoides demidoff. The sequence goes on from CAUYQV010077089.1 coordinate 42,989, forward strand.
GTATTCATTCTTTTGAAAAGAATGAGATTTTGATCTTTAGTAATGAAGAGGAGAATGTAGCTCTATGATGTCAACAAATCCATATCTTTATTTTCCAGAGAACTTCAACAAAATTAGCATTTGACTTCTTTTGGGAAACAATGGAATCCAGAAAGTAGTGGGCAACATATTCAAAATCCTTAAAGAAAAGGTGAAAAGAAAAGAACAGTGCTAACCAAGAAATGTATATCCACCAAAATTATCTTTAACAAATCAAGGTTAACTAACTTTCAGATAGGCAACAACTTATAAAATTTTTGTACACACTCATTATTAAAAATACTAAAGGAATGTCTTTAGGCAGAAAACAAATAATATGAGAAGGTAATTTAAACACAGACACACATAAAACATGCACATGCATACAGAAAGAAGTAATTAAGTTAGCTTCCTAGTGATGTTGTAAAACTACCACAAATTAAGCTTAAATAAATTCAAAGTTACTATCTTATAGTTCTGAAAATCAGGAATCTGAAATGAGTCTCAGTGGACTCATTAAAATACTGGCAGGTCTGGGTTCAAGGGATGTTTTGTTTCTTTGTCTTCTGTGGGCTCTCTGGGTTCCTTGGCACATGGGCTTTCCTTCTGTCTGCAAAGCCATCAGTATTTGACTCTTACTCCTCTGGCTCCCTCTTGCACCTTTAAGAATGCTTACGAACAATATAGTTCTATGAAATCATTAAAAATAATCTACTAAATAAGACTAGTGCAAATATTATTTCAAATTCTACAATTAGTGCCACATATCATTTAGTCATGCCTACCATGAGCAAAGTAACTTAAAATATGCTCATTTTAATTCTAATCATGAAATTGTTTTAAGAATAATAATCAGTACTCAATAATACTAAGAATGAACACAGTATTCAGAAATACTAAAATTACCAAATATCATTATTATAATAATATAAAGTAAATATTATAACATTATTTCACTCAAAGCTTAAAATAGCTACAAAGTATGTAGCTCTCTACAACTTGTATAATGAGTTCTCAGGGTATTGGACAACTCATCTTTCCTATATAAACACAGCTGGCCAAAAGCTAACTGGAAAACCAGGGCAACAAGTAAGATCTGAAGCCTCACAAATCTTTGTGTTTTTTCACTGAACCAGGCATCTTTCAACACCAGCAAATAGATCGTGCAAGGGTGAGTGTTTCCCAGTCCACAAATGGTCCTAATACTGTACTGTTGAATCTTGCGGTGGAAGTAGAGGCCCTTGTATTAAATCTTCCTGATTTTGTATAGAAGGAGCATGTTCTTGATTCTGAAAAAAAAAAACAGACTCAGGTATTTCCTCTTTCCTTGCCCCTCCTCTTCCCCGTTACAAGACAGTTATCATCTCTGAGCTTTTACACCAGAGATGTTTACATCGAAATGTTTACATCGTTTGTTTGATTCAGTCACTTATTTATTTGTGCATTGCTAACAATTGAACTATTAAATCTATGATGTGAAAAACATTTTTCTGTTTTGTCATTGTTTACCCACCATTAAGCAAAAACCAATATAATAGAGTATGCACAACTAGTAGATGATAAATTTGCCTGAAAACTGCAGTATCTGACCAAATTGTATACTTCTGAGAAGTAGTAGACATCAGTGAGACTTTTAAAAATTTATATATTAAAGATAAGATGAAATTATTTCTATTATACATGTAGTTCCAAATAAATGAATAATATCCTAAGCCTTTAATTTCATAAAAATACAACAAAAGTACAGGTAGTTATCTCCATGTAAGGTTTAATTTTCTGCTACAGAAAGAATAATTACCTATTTTGGGGGAGGTATGGTCATGAAAATAATTCAAATTGGGATTACTGAAAACTTTATATTCTATTTCTTAATGAAGACTTCTTGCTAAAATACCAAAACAGATCACAAAGAATCAATACAATCTACAACAATGAAGATAAAACATAAGTCTATAAAACAGAATAGAGCAGTTTAAATACATTTATATGAAATCCATTTCAGCTCTCACAACTGATTTCTTATTTTCAGAGTTTCCCAAGTATATTTCACCTTGTAATGGAGACAATGGATTATTTTTCCTTAATCTCTTGAATTCTAGCATTAATGATTAAATTTGTTTCAAAATCAAGTAATTTCCCTAAAACCAAAAAAGTATGAGATTAGTATTTTTTTCCACACAGAAAAAATCAGCAAGACAAGTAACCATTGATTGCCTAATTATTGAGTGAATAACCCTTAAATATGAATTTAAATCAAGAGCTATCATTAAAGAATCAGAGGCATTTCAGTGCAGTAGAGTCTAACAACATATTATTCTGAGGAAGGCTTAAACCAAAATTAGGTAAATAATTAGATAAAAATGCTAGAATGAGAATTTTCTATGGCTTAAGTTTACCAATATCCCAGCTTATTTCCTTTGTTCTTCTGAATCACTCTTCATTTGTGCTGATAGACAATAAATTTCTCATCTGGTAACCTTCCTATCTACAGTGTAGATATCTTAAAGATTTTTTTGCAGTTTTTGGCCAGGGCTGGGTTTGAACCTGCCACCTCTGGCGTATGGGGCTGGCGCCCTACTCCTTTGACCCACAGGTGTTGCACAACAGTGCAGATATCTTATACATATTTATTTTATCATCCCTACAGTAGCCACACAAATGGGACATAGTTAATTTCTACTTAATCTAGGCTGCGGTAAATACAAACCCCTGCTTGACTAGCAGCTAGACATTATTATCTCTTGCATACATAATAAAATCCCTTTATTCAGGAGCTTGCAGGGATCAGAATAGAAATGTCATATAATAATTTGCATGTTTGTAGGAAAATGAAGTTCAGTCACAATAAATGTAATGTCAACCACCTAAGAGACAGGACAGAAACAGAAAACTACGACTCAAGGGAACACTACTTAGAAATCAGAGTATAACAAAAACCATAAAAACAGTAAGTATTATTATAAAAAGAACCAAGAGACACCTTTTGAATTGAGGCTTTTACAATAGTATCAAGTAAAGATATTCAGTTTTTGTTTCAATTTGGGGGTAAAGGAATTCCTTATCTAATTTTTATAAATACATAAGGAAAAATATTTAATTACAATTACTTATAAGTAAAAATTCTGCTTTTTAAGTAATTAATTGATAAACATTTTTTTTCTTATCAGGGCAATGAACAGACTAAAATCACCAAACAGATGAACTTTGAAATTGCAGGTATATTCTTTTGGTTTTATGTCTAGTAACCATAACAAGCTCATTCATTTGGTGCCTTTCCTTTCAATGTGGTCTTCATTTCTAATAGTTCTAATAGTACCTAAAGTAACCAGGGGAGGCAAGGTGAGAGGTTGGATATAAACTCTCGATCTAAGAATAAAGTTTTCCATGGAGGCACAAGCTGCTGACTTGCTCATCAGGCGCAGTCTGGACATCAGTGATGAAGACATCGGTTACACTAGACAGGCAAAGTCATTGTGACTGTCAGTAACTCCAAAGCGTGGCTTCAGAGATGCTAGACAAAAATCCATCATGTTTAATGGTATGAAATAAAAGATATGTGCACTATTTTTTTTATTTTCAAGCATTTTGTGAGATTAAATTATTTTATAGTCATTATTAACACACCCAAAATATGTGTTGGTTGAATGTTTGTCCAATTAGTTACAATAAAATTATCTATGAAATTTACATTAGAGATAACTTCTGTATGATTTATAGGCTAGAGAATTTCATGTTAACTACAGAAAGATAAGATAAGGTTTGGCACCTGTAGCTCAAGCAGCTAAGGCGTCAGCCATATACACCAGAGCTGGTGAGTTCAAATCCAGCCCGGGCCTGCCAAACAACAATGACAACTACAACCAAAAAAAAAAAAAAAACATAGCTGGGTGTTGTGGCTGGCACCTGTAGTCCCAGCAACTTGGGAGGCTGAGGCAAGAGAATCACTTATGCCCAAGAGTTGAAGTTGCTGTGAGCTGTGACACCATAGCACTCTACCCAGGGTGACAGCTTGAGGCTCTGTCTCAAAACAAAAAGAAAGATAATATAATTTGGAAAACTGAACTTATTCCTGTTCTTCATGACCTTTTCACTGCTTTAGAAAAATTGGCTTAGAGTTAAATTGGGATCCCTGTGATGCACTGATCAAAGTGTGGAATTTAATCTGGTATATTTGTACATTTTAGATGGAATTGCCAAACAAATTATTCTAAAAATCAAAGTATCATTGATTTTCCTTAATATAAATTCTTTGAGTATTATGATTTCTCTTAAAATTAAATATTATTTATAAAAGAGAGAGAGAGAGTGAATGTGTCAGTCATTACATTTTGTTTTTGATTGCCCTGTGGAGAACTCTTTTTCACCTGTGGTAGGACTTGTACACAATTGGTGCTAAGATAAGTATCTGTCATATTGTGTACAATATTATTTGACGCCCAGATATACAGCATGTGTATGATACACAGAGCTCACTCACCTCGGGAGGCACTGGATGGCTGCCTACCGGACCGGTTGGTGTTTCTCTAACGCAACGAACAACCCTCCTCTGAGCTCTTGAGCTCTCTGACCCCTGTCCTTGGAATGCTCTTCCCCACACACCCCGCCTTGCTCTCTTAAGTTTATCTCTGTCTGAAGAGATGTCACCTCATCAGTGGGACTTTTCCTGACTCCAGTTGTAAGCACTAAGGCATACCTTCCCCCTCCCTCATCTGCCCTCTCCTTTTTCTGTTTTATCTTTCTCTATACCATGTTTATCCCTGGGTTAATCTAAGATCATTCATTATCTCTTCCTCCTGTAACGCTGGCGTGTGAGGTCCAGGAAAGCAATGTTTTTGAGGGAATGATATGCCCTGCAGAGACCCAACTATAGTTTGCCACATTCTATAACTGTGTCTGAATAAATGAATGAATTTTATCCACCCTAGGTCACCAATGTTATTAGCTTATTCTCTCAATTCATATAAATTAATTTTCTCAGTATCCTCTACATTTAACACAAATCTTTGCCTGTGCTTCCACAGTTTGGGGCCATTTGCTCCTTGTACCCCATCTTCATTGCCTCCTTTCAACATGAGCATTTTCCTCAGAGTTTCTCTTTTCCTCTTGTTTTAATCCCTCACCTGCGGCCCTGTGCGAGCACTTCTATCATGTTTTCCTTGCAATGCTGTCCTTTTCAACTTCAGTAAATTCACACTCAGTTGGTGTCGCATATCATTTGCTGCTGTTTCCCTGACATTTCAGCTACCCATCATACTGTTTTTGCTAATTTTCATTTTGTTCCTCTTTTTGTGATCATACGAAGATGAGGTGTGAGTATAAAGTGATAACTACGTGGGTCAAAAGAAACCCTTTCACAGCAGCAATTTGAATTCGCATTCCCGTTTGCCCATATGTCGGTCACACTAGAGAGCCTTGGGTCCTAGAATTATCTGTAGATAATACAATTAATTTTGTATATATAGAAGGAATCCGTCTAGAAAGCTCTATGTCCATTTTTAATGTTTTAATATATCGTGTGCAAGGTTGAGATGAGCAAAACTCAATAAATGTGTTGACCCTTCCCAATTCTTCTCTCTTCTAATGCAGGCTGACCAATAAACTTTTTTCCACTTTAACATGGAAACCTTGTTTAAAGAGCAGCGCATCATTTTGCAGTAGTTTCAATACTTACCTGGTATTAGTTAATCTGTGCTGCTACAACTGAATAGTTCAGACTGGGTAATTTATAAAGAACAGGAATTTATACCCTCCCAATTGTAAAGGCTGAGAAATCCATTATAAAGGAACCTCCAGGTCCCTGTCTGGAGAAGGCTGCTCTGCTTCTAAGATGATGCTTTGATGCTGGTCCTCCAGAAAGAAGGAAGAGTGTGTCCTCACGTGGTGGAAGGAGGAAAGAAGGAGGCAGGCAGAACACCGAATGGACTCTCTTTTAAAAGGACTTTAATTCCTTTCATAGGAAAGGAGCCCTCATAGCCAATCACCTCTTAAAGGTCCGTCTCTTAATGCTGCTACAGTGACAACACCTGAATTTTGGAGGACACTCAGTCAAAGCAGTGCCAGGGAAGAAGGGAGAAATATGTATAGGAAAATTACTCTCCAGTAATTAAGAAGAAACATCTATGAACTGTATTTTCACATTTTCTGTAAAGTTATTATCTTCTCAAAAGTAGTAGTGCATTTGGGGGATTGTTCTATTGTGAACAATGGACAGGAGGGGAAAAGCTCTCAGACTGACAATTCCACACAACATGACACTCATTATTTAAAAAAAACCTAGGACTTTTGATGGAAACTAAACAAATAAAATTTGATTTTTTTCATAAAAAGTAAAATCTTTCTCTTTGTGTAATTGAAGATTTAATAATTGGCACAGGATTCAGGCAGAATGAGAACAAAAAGAAGCAGATGACTAACAGTAGTGGGTGAGAGATGGGTCACTGGAGGGAGCAGACGGATAAGGAATTCCTCTTCCCTCATGATGCAGGAAATGATTAATGTCCAAGGTTGGGTTCCAGGATAACAAACACTATTATATGTAGCGATGCATCCAAATAGAACAATCTAATCACAAAGTAGGAGTATTTATGCTGGTTCTTTTTTAATTCATGTAGGCTTTTACCTTTTCTTTTAAAAACTGCAATATTTTTTTCCCTACACCTTTACTATTTGGGAATACATAAAATAAAATTTGAATTTTTTTTTTTTTTTGAGACAGAGCCTCAAGCTGTCACCCTGGGGATAGTGCTGTGGCATCACAGCTCACAGCAACCTCCAACTCCTGGGCTCAAGCGAGTCTCCTGCCTCAGCTTCCCAAGTAGCTGGGAGCAGAGGCACCCACCAAAACGTCCGGCTATGGTTTGGTTGCAGCCTTCATTGTTGTTTGGCAGGCCAGGGCTGGATTCGAACTCACCATCTTAGGTGTATGTGGCTGGCGTCTTAGCCACTTGAGCCACAGGCGCTGAGCCAAAATTTGAATTTTTATTGTTGAATTAGAATTAACTATTGTTGTCTAGGCTGATTTGAACTATTTAGACTAAATTGATTAATAATAACTAAGTTTAACGTTAACTAGTTATACTGAGGTCTGTAATAAGCTGACCGGTACTGGAGAATTTACATTAGGATTATTTAAGAGTATTGAGGAAGAGAGAAAGAGATTATGCAATAGGGACATTTATTATGTACAAGGTATTAACATTAAAATGTTTTAATATGTGTGTTTCAGAGAATTGAAAGAGCTAGATTTTTTAAATATACATTTCACAAAGTATATGGAGAAGCCAGTAATGTTATGTTGTTATTGACCATCGCTTATCCAAAGGTGATGGCTATATTGACTTATTACTCCTCCATTAGTCACATTCTATCACAAACCAGGTGTCGATTAGTCTCAGTGGTGTATTTACGGAGCTGTCATGGCTCCGTGTGATGGAGATTTGGAGAAACCATGTACAGTAACATGTGCAGACGCAAAAGTTCAGGAGGTTTAATAACACCTTCTTGTTTCAGTAGCCACGAGGCCAACACAGCTCAGCCGTCTGGATTCAGTAATTGATTCTCTATGGCTTGTAACATGACATTTCTTTCCCCCATGACTTTTTCTATCGGTACAAAAATCCATTCTTGTAATTATTGAGTGCTCACAGTAGGAAAAGACTTTACAGTGTTGTAAAGTCCATCAGACAAAGAGAAATCATGCTCTAAATACCTTAAGAGAAAAATAAAGCAGGGGGATATTCACATGTAAAGTTTACAGGGAATGCCATACTAAGAGGTGGAAATGTTAAAAATAAAGAAATTAAATGGAAAAAAAAGGTCAACCACTGTAGTGAGAGAGGATTTGTATTTCAAGTTGGTTGTCAGTGTGCATGAAAGACTGATAGGATTATGTCCAGAAAGTTGGATTCTGATTGGGACTTGGAGGAGAGAAGTTTGATCTTATTCTAAAGGCTTTGGGAAGCTATTGACCCAATCTACGGCTATTTCTGAAAGATCGATTTGGTAGCTATTGAATACTTGCAAACCATAATACATTAGGTATGAATACTGAAGATGAATTTAGGCTTCAGCATTCTGAATAAGGACAATGGATCAGCTAAAATAGTGTTTCACAAAGAAAGGAGAGGCGGGACGTGATAGTACCTAGTGGTGGACCACAGATGGAAGGAACTTGCCAAGAATATACAGAATTTTTGTACCTGAATGACTAGAGAAATGGTGATATTATAAATGAAAATTTGCTTAAAAGCAGAAAAACTTGAAGAAAGAAGACAGTGAATTCAATCTGAATATCACTGCTGGTTTACTATTCCCTAGAGTGAGGTTTTCTACCTGCCCTTCTCATATAACTCCCTTGTACAGCCACACTGCCTCCCTACCTCAAATCTGCAGAGTGGGTTCTCCAGCTGATTTCCCTGAGAGATGACGGCTAGCCCTAAACCAACTGAAACTTCTCAGTAAGTAAAGCTAATAGCAGCATAGCCATTTAGACATTCTCATTTGGGGACTGAAAGCCACTGAAAATATACATTGTTCTTATTTTGTTACTATAATTTACAATATCGTCATATTATTGTAGATATTATGTAAAATATGATGTTTTAGGAAAGCACAGTTACATTTTTCTTGGGGTTAGTGTTTAAAATTTTTCTATTATCAGTATTGGCTTTTGTATTGGACTTTCATCATCCAGAAGTTCGGAACAAAATTTGTATTTTACACATCACATTGAGTAATATAAAGAAAAGTCAGTGTGGATTTTGCCTTTGGAGTATAGTTATATGCAAATCTTTAATTGGAAAATATGGAAATACACATTATTTTAGCGTTCAAGTAAAGATTATTCTATCACATCACTGAATAAAAAATTAAATCAGTTTTGATTCCAAGGCTGTGTCTTCCCGACATTGGTGTGCATTCTTCACTGCTGATTCTACTGCTCCCAAAACAGTTTTTATTTTTCCCTGACCCATTGTTATCCATATACTTTCAAATAAACCAAAGAAATTATTTAAGGTTATTTTTCAATCGTCTATATGTTAGAAGGCTGTTGAACATTTCAGAACACGTAAACATATCAGAACTTAATAAAACAATAAGCTTGTTTTATTAAGAACAATAGAATGATAAACTCTTAATTATAAGCTCCTTTTAATAGTAATGTTTATGAAGAAAGAAATATTTGTTTCTTCACTACTACTACTACAACACACACACACAAAACAAACAGACAAACAAACATATCACTGGGAACTTTCCCATAAGGAAGTATTCATTCACACCTGGCTTATTCACATGCTGTGTTTGCCAGTGTTTGGTTCTATGACTTTGAGAAAGTTACTGAATTTCTTTAAATTTATATCATCAGTAAAAATATATAATAATAATAAATCTTTCCTGGAGTTGTGACATAGAATAAGTAACACATATTATAAATGTGGAATACATAGTAAGTATGCAAGTAATATTGATTGTTATATCTACCATTGCCATTGTTGTTATGATTATCAACACATGTTACTTGAGTGCCATATTTCTAAGTTTTTTCTAAATTATATACTATCTTTTTCCATCACCAGTCACTAAAATATCATGCATTATGATTTACCTCTTAAATGATCCTCGAATACACAGAGGGAGCCAAAAATGTGTACGTATTTTAAGAGAGGAAAAAAAAACTGTATTAAATTTGAAATACATGACATTTGATCTTTGCAGTTACAAGAGGTGCTCAACGTGGCTTGTGTTCATCGTTTATTATTGACATATTTTGAATATTGTGATTTTAATACTTTTTTATTTCTTAAAATGTGTATCCATCTATCTTCTTTAGTGCCTTCTGTATACTCTCCTCCCCATCAATCCTGTTTCTGCCTTTGTGCAGCTTATAGCTCTCCACAAGTATGCAGGAATAGACGCCTAAATCTCACTTGCAATTATCCAGACCTGACGTAGAGTTCAGTATATCCTCATACTTATCCTCAAAGAGTATTTAGACACTAACCTTTTCATTGTATATTATATGATCTTGTATTGATTCTACCCAATTCAGAAAAATAAATATAAAAGCAGAAAATATAGATATACTTTGTCTTGTCAGTAAAGTTGTTTGAAGTTTTGAGCTAAAACTCCATATTTTTTATTTGAAATAAAATGTTTCATTGTAAAATTCTGAGATTAGTGTTTTCATCTAAAAACTCAGTTCCAAATGTCTTGAATAAAAATGGTGAAATAAAAACCTTCGCTGTATCAAAATGGCAATATCAAAACAACCCCAGAAAATCATTACATTCCTATTATTATTTAAGGCTCTAAAACACCCTTTTCTACTGAACAAAATTCTGTTTAGTCATCAAAATTTGACCTTAATATCACTTTATGTCTGGGCACTTTATGACTAACCTAGTAGTTGACCGTGCTCTCATTTTGCCCCTACACCAAATTTCAATTTCCCACTCATGTATGAAATGGCACACTGAATGTGTAATTACATTTACATGTTTGAGGTAGAGGTCATGCCTTATTGTATTTTTGCATCATGAATAATAATCACCATAGTGTATATTCTTGATAAAATGAAAATTGGGGCAGCACCTGTAGCTCAAAGGAGTTGGGTACCAGCCCCATATACCAGAGGTGGTGGGTTCAATCCCAGCCCCAGCCAAAAACTGCCTAAAAAAAAAAAAAAAATTGAATTAATACATATACTTACTAATTATACAAAAGACCTTTTCCCATAGTGGAAAGGTCAAGAAAGAAAGATTGTAAATCTTATGAACAGGTCATATTTGTCAGGAAACTTTGCCAAAACTCTAAATTATAAACAAAGAATTTACAAAGGAATTTCTATGTGTTCCCCCTATAGTTTCAAGAGAATTCGTCAATCCTCATTATTTATAGGCTTCACATTAATTACTTTTCTTACGTGTTAACGTGTATTTGTAACCCCCAAAATCAACACTCTCCACACTCTACTGGTTGTTCAGGGTCATGAACAAGAGAAGAATGGCAAGAATAGATGAGTCTTCTTCCAGGACCTTCTAACAGCAGAGTATGAATGTCTTCAGTTAATGGCTAAGAGAATGATGTGAAGGTTATGTCAACCAGTTTGATGAGAGTATTTCAAAATGTGTATGAAAACAGCACACTGTACTCCATGATGGCATTAATGTACATAGTTATGCTATAAGAAATTTAAAAAAAGAATAGCTGAGTCAACAATGTGTGTGTTCCCAGCTGGGAACAGGATGATGTTCTTTCATTTTGTTTTAATTCTCACTGTCTACAAGTGTCCTTTTTTCAGTTATTGCCATCATTTGCCCATTTTTGTGAGTTTTTTTTTTTTTAATTCTTTTTGGTAGTTTTGCTGTTTAAAATCCCAAACATATTGGTGAAGTGTTGTCATGGGTTCCTAAGATCAAGAATATTGAAAAATACTTTACAGAGAAAATGTATGTGTTAGAAAGTAAGCTCGATTTAGGCGTGACTTGCAGTGGTGTTGGCTGCGAGTTTAGTGTTAATCAATCAACTACACAAGGAATAAGGTGCCCTTAAATTGAAAATTGCAACATACATTAAACAAAGTTATGTATTAATCATGTGTGGAAAGTGTTTAGTTGCTGTAACCAGAGGCTTACAGAAACTAAACCCTGTATTTTGCCAAAAAAACTATGACTCAATATTTGCTAATGCAGTATTCATAGGGACTTTATACAAAAAAAGAAAAAACAAGAAAATCCACCGTGAATAATGTCAATTGACTGTAATCGGTAGAGTAACCCAATGTTATTAGAAAGGAAGGGAGAGAAAGGACTAATACATAGAACCCAGGAACTCTCCGCCTGTAGCTCGACGCTTTAGTTTTAGCTAATGAAGAATAACAACTCTTTTCTGGATTAAATAAATACAGAAACAGCTTTATCTCAAGATGAAGAAGAAGAAAGTCTTTGGGTAGAAGTTCAGAACAAATATACATGCTTGCACCATTTCTGAAACAAGTACAATCATTGTGTAAAAGAGCTGCTTGCACCTTCTCAGGCCTAATCCCTGTAAGAGAGAAAAAAAGTATGTTGCAAATTATTTTGTAACAGCCTGGCTGAATGGAAATGGCAGCATTTGGCAGTGAGAAGGAGACTGGCTGATGTCTGGGAGAGCTCAAGTGAACATCTCTGATAATTTCATCAGCTGGGGCATTTTGAATATGTTTTTGCTCACTGCTATCTCTCTTCACAGTAGGTCACAGTCTTTAGATGAAGGAACAGTAGACACTGAAGGTAGTAACATTTACCTCTGGAAAGTGGCTCTCTCTCTCTCTTTCTTTCTTTTCTTTTCTTTTTCTTTCTTTTTTTTGTAGGCTATTTGGTACTGAATCAATCTCCCTAAGGGTCTCCATGCAGCTACGATTTGACTGACTTCACCCACAGCTTTATAATTTGTGGGCAAATCAGTATTTTACCTTGAGAGAAACCTCTATGGCCACAATTCTCCGTGGCATTTCAGAATGACTTTGAAGTGTTTTTTTTCCGCATTCCTGGCCTGCCTTCAGCCTTTGATAGTTGAAATTCCAGAGTGCCTAAGAGGAAGGGTTTTTCCCCCAGCTCTTCTGCCCTCTCTTTCCAGGAAGACTTTAGGGATGGAAAGAGTCTGGCCTACGACTTACCGGTTTTTCTCCTCTCTTTTACCCTGTCCTTGCCTTGGGGAGAAGAGAGAACTTGCACGTGGGGTAGGACCCACAGGTCTCACGGGGCATCTTCCACAGCATTCCTTCTCTGTCCGCCTTTTGTAATACTTCTATCTGGTTTATTTAATTGCCCTGAGCAAGGGGTTGCTGAGTGATTGCAGACTAGTACAGTCAGAGCAGCGCCTCTGATATCCACTGCTGCATAAACACGCAGGAGACTATTAAAAGGATTTAGACATTAGCTGATTTCTGCTCCCCATCATTATTCCCCCATCTGACTTAATGGGGAAACTCTGTTCTTTCTTTTAAGTCCTGCCTTTTTATGACATTTTCATGACCTTCTGAAATTTCATCTTTTTAGGAATAGATGTGATCTTAGTTGTTTGAACTTTTTTTTAATAGATGTTATAGTTTACCAGTTTTTTTGTTTATCATTAAGATGGGACAGATGACCTCTTATAGGTTTCTCTTTTCACACTTAGAACTGAGTTTTCCATTTTATTATTATTGTTTGTGTTAAATCATAGCTGTGTACATTAATGCAATCATGGGATACAATATGCTGGTTTTCTATACGATTTGAAATGTTTTCATCCAACTGGTTAATAGCCTTCTCGGCATTTTCTCTTTCTTTGTTGAGCCCATCATTATCAAGCATACTCCAAATTCTTCAAAGCAGGTTTTGCAGATGCCCTCCCTTCACTCACCCCATTTTCTGGGGAAGTGCTCTCCCAGCTGTCTTTCCTTGGTGGTCACTGTCCCATTGCTAGATTTTGATTTTTGCTTTTGTCTTGTCGTTCCCTCTGCTGCATACTTTGGTTGGGTTTTTAACTTGAAACTGAAATTCTGACATCTGCAGCCCCTAGGGTTTCTCTCAGCTACTCAGCTAACATAAGACCAAGGTCTATTCCTTGAATATTAACTCAGGGTCAAGAGCTTGTTATGAAAGCTTACAATTGACTCTGCTTCTTGTATCAGACAAAACAGTGCCCCCAGGCCTGCTCCACTTGCATCATATTGGTTCTCACATTATGCTTTATCATAGCCACAGTCACAGAAATGTGTACTGTACTCAAGTTAAATTTTAGTATCAGGAAGAAAGACTTATCAGACCTGAAGCAGTTATTAACTTGGAGAAAATATTCTGCTTCTGGCTTTTGACCTCATTCCAATGTACTTTGAGAAAAAAACAAAAATAAAAACATATAAAACCTCTGCTGATAAAGGTCCTCTGCTAAAGAGGGGCCAGGATTAATGAGACCAACTCTGTTGAGCTGCATAGAAGAAAAATATTATCAACTCGATGGTGCCTAATATCACCCATATGTATACCTGCTGGATAGTTGAGTTTTTCTTGATGTCTTTCCATAACCAACCATATCCTGCAGACCTCTAATGATGTTCTACCACACATTTCTATAATAATTGATAAAATTTTCTGCTGGCTCCTACCTCACTATCCATACATATTCTAAGAATTCTAGAAAATGTAATGTGTATGAGGTATGTTTAAGACTTAGAGATGGAAAGAATGCACCATGTGTTTAAAAGGGTTAAGACTCTAAATTCTCATCAAATGGGCCCTTCCTCCCTAATTTGTGCAATGAATTTGTCTTTCTCACTTCAGAATAACCGCAGGAAGGAATATCTTTATTCATCTTTGCATGTTAAATTTAGAGCCCATTTGTAGCGTCTGGTCAGTAGCTAGAAGAGAAAAAGTCGAAGAAGAAAGGAAACCTGCGAAGCAAAACAGGAGGAAAAAAATGAAAAAGAAGGAAAGTAAAGCACAAAAGAAGGACGTTTAAGTGGTGGGATAGAAGACGGAGCAAAGAGTTTTCAGTAATTTCAAAAATGTTCACCATGAATATGAAGATTTAAGAAAACAATCTTACTCTTAATGCTTAAGCATAGTTCAGACAATAATGGAACATTTCTATCAAAGTAAAAACTTTCCACTTCTGAAACTAAATGTCATTGCGGGGAGAAAGCAATAGAGCTTAGGAATTAGAGCAACACAGTGAAATCTTTAAAGCAAGAATCAATGAGACCAAAAAAAGTCATGATTTTGTCAGATTTATGTCATCCATTAAAAGATAAGTAAATAAAATCTTCCCAATTTCTTTATATCATCAGTCTGTTAACATTTAATAATTTAAGCCAGAAAGTAGAGAAATGGCGTTTTATCTAATTGTCATTAAAGCTAAAAGTAAAGAGATGGGAGTGTTTATGTGGCCGCGTGATGAATCTATCACAATTTACTGTTAATTTATTGACTTCCATGGTCTTTGAATAACTATTTTCTTAAGCACTTGGGTGGAAAGGGGAATCAACTACACTATATGTTCTGCTCCTACCTTTGTACAGAATTGGATTTTTCCTGTAACCAAATATACTTGTCCCTCTGGCAATATAAATGGTTATGGTTTACCCCGCCAGTCAAATTTTTATGCTTTTATAGGGATGGCATGTTCGGCAAACACGCCTCTCAGCTCTGTAATCAGTAATCACATCTTTATTAAAATGAAGGTTCCATCTCCCCATCTCATTCAGACTAAATATAAATCTCTTAGACTAAGCCCAGGGCATCTTTATTAAAATAATTTTCAAATAATTTGAATAATTGCAGCTATTCTGGGTCTTGTCCCCAAACTGACATTCGCAATCCCTCTTCAGAGCTCTATATTATCCCCAGAAGTTACTATTCAAAAAGCAGTCTTCTCGGACCCCACCTCACATATGTCCAGGCATCACTGCTGCTTACTCTACTTACAGTTCCTGTGAGTTCACATTTCTACTAAACCCACCAAAGTCCAAATATTGCACTCATTGAGCTCTGGAAGTTATTATGAGTCATATCTGTCCTATATTATATTCTAAATGCATAAAATGGGAAATCTGAAATCTATCTCATAATATCTTTAAGAGTGAGTTGATTTGCCATGATTAATGCTCAGTAAAATGCACTTTGTTTTGTCACTTCACTTCAGTAAATAGAGTTTAGCACTGACATGGCGTGGAAGCGGGCACTCACTGGAGACCGTGCTGTACTGCCACACACAGTCAGGGTGGAGAAGCAACTCCGAACAGGCCAGAGGAGCACCCTTCCTCAGAACAGGGTGGAGAGAGGCTATCTCCACATTATAAGGATCTAACAACCCAGATAGGGCAGCATCATTAGGAAGGGAGGAAAATCAATACATCTATAATGTTGGATAATTATTCTGTGGCGTTACAGTGAGGATTATCACAATGGGTTATTGTTGCAGTTAGTCTTCGATCTAAAGGTTTTAAAGAGTTCAGAGCATTTTGAAGGTGTTTGAAAGTCTTAGGCTTCTACCATTGGACACAGAACCCAGAACTTAATTTCAGCTATGTTAAAAGAGGAAATATAATTCAAGTTCATAAGGAACTTTAGGTAAAGGTCAGTATTGCTATTGCATTAAAGGAAAAGATGACATTGATTCATTCAAACCTTTTTCAGTTGGAAAGGCCAGATGGAAGACAACAAAATAAATGAAATCTCTTTTTACAGATTCCACATGTAAGTAATATCAAGCAGTATTTATCCTTCTGTGCCTGGCTTACTGCATTTAATATAATTCTTCCAGGTTTATGATTGTTGTTGAAAATGACAGCACATCCTTCTTTTGATGGCCCAGTACTATTCCATTGTATAGATACACCATGAGATAAAACATTTGTTAATCACCTAGATCTAACCTTTCCACAGTGTATATACACTTTAAAACATTATGATGTACATGATGAATACATACAATTTTACACATCAGTTTAAATATAAATAAAATGATTAAGAAAATAGGAGAATGGTATACAACATAAGCATATTTTATTTTATAATTTTTATTTAAAAGGTTTTTCAATTTTCCTGTAAACCCAGCACTTGGGAGGATGAGGCAGGTGGATTGCCTGTGCTCACAGTTCCAGACCAACCTGAGCAAGAGCAAGACCTTATCTCTAAAAAGAAAAAATACCCAGGTTCTGTGGCAGGCACCTGTAGTACCAGCTACCTGTGAGGCTGAGGCAAGAGAATCATGTGAACCCAAAAGTTTGAGGTTGCTGTGAGCTAAGATGCCAGGGCACTCTACTGAAGATGACCACGTGAGACTGTCTCAAAAAAAAAAAAAAAGATTTTTTGATTTTATATTTCACTTTTCTATTTTTAAATACTAAGGGAGTAAAAATGTTTTTTGTTACACGAAACCTTGTATAATGCTTAGGTTAAGGCTATTAGTGTGCCCATCACATGAATAATGTTCATTGTACTCAATAGGCAAGTTTTACATCTTACACTCCTCTCACCTCACCCCTTCTTGTTTTCCAGCATCCTTATGTTTCTTTGTAATTGTGTGTGCCCATTGTTAGTGAGTATTTGTTTTTCCATTCCTGAGATACTTCACTTAGGATGTTGGTCTCAGGTCCATCCAAGTCACTGCAAAAAATATTATTTCATTCCTTTTTATAGCTGAGGAGTATTCAATGACAAATGTGTGTGTATGCCACATTGAGTTACATACATATGTATACTGACCCCTACCCCCTGCTTGATATTCACTAAGTTTTACATTCATCTGTGCACAAGTACGCTCATTGGTTAGTTTCAGTTGAGTATCAAGTGCTTGTGCTGTTTGTTTGTCTAGTCTTGAGATATTTCACTCAGGATAATAGTCTCCAGTTTCATCCAAATTGTTTCAAAAGGCTTTAATTCAGCTTTCTATGGCTGAGTAGGTTCATGGTAGACATATAGCACATTTTGTTAATACACTTAAGAATTCACAGGCATTTGGGTTCATTCCACATCTTGCAATTGTGTTGCAATAAATAGTCGAGTGTAAGTGTCTTTTTAATAAAATGACTTTTTTTCCTTTGGGTAGATACTCATGGATTGGTTACTTACTTTGGAATTGCTGTATTGAATGGTAGGTCAACTTTTAGTTCTTCGAGAAATCTCCACTCTGTTTACATAGAGGTTGAACTAATTTGCAGTCCTAACAAGAGTATAGAAGTGTTTTTTTTTTTCTCTTTGTATCCATAACAACACCTGTTGTTTTGGAACTATTTAATAAAAGCCATTTGAACTGGGGTAAGGCAATATCTCATTGTGGATTTAATTTGCATTTCCCTGATGATTGAGCATTTTTCATGTTTATTAGCCATTTGTGTGCCTTCCTTTGAAAAGCTCTGGTTAGGTCTATTGCTCACTTCTTAAAGTTCTTTTTGTTCTTGTTGATTTGCACATGTTCTTTGTAGATACTGAATTTTAGCCCTCTGTAGTGAATATTTCCTCCCATTCTATAGGTTGCCTATTTGTTCTATTGATTATTTTCTTAGCTGTGAAAAAGCTTTTTAGTTTAATCAAATCCCACTTATTTTTATTGAGGTCTTAGTCATAAATTATTTCCCTAAGTTAATGTCTATGAGAATTTTCCTTACATTTTCTTCTAAAATACTTAAGATTTCGTGCCATACATTTAAGTCTTTTATTAATTTTGAATTAAATTTTGTGAGTGGTGTGAAGGGTCCTGTTTTATTGTTCTGTCTGTGGCTACTGAGTTTTCTCAGCATAATTCAATGACTAGATCTCCCTTTCCCCAGCCTGTGTTATTGTCTCCTTTGTCAAAGATTAGTTGGCTATAGGTGGATCATTTTATATCTGGGTTCTCTGTTCTGTTCTATTAGTCTATGTTTCGATTTTTATACTAACACTGTGCTGTTTTGTTTACTGTGTCCTTGTAGTAGTTTGGAGTCTGGTAATGGGATGCCTTTAGAACTTGAAGAAGTTGCAATTTATGTGGAAAAAACTGGAGTTAACACTCTGTACTTTGAATAAGTAGATTAAACCTTAAGATAGGCCAGATCTGTTGACTGTAAACTTCTTCCTTTGTTGATATTAAGACATTGTATCATAACCACATAGAATAATATCCCAGGACTCACCAGTGACTTTTAAATGACAAACATGCACTTTATGCAGCACAAAGTAGAGAAGAGAGGATAAAAATACAGAAATATATTTATACAGGCCAACATATCTTAGACCAAGTTAATTGAAACATTGGGAGTTAGTAGGCAGAGTAACTGTTTCTGTGACTTATACTCCACCTTTATTTTAAGTTTTTCAACAATTCAGTTTATTATATTGGCAGCTTCCCTCTCACACAGTGCTTCAGAGACACATTCTTCTCTGCCTATGGTTCTATCCTCCTCTGGGTTCTTGCAGTCAATTATTCTCGGCCATTAAATGGGGAAGCATAATTTTAGAGGTAGGTTTTGAGGATTAATCTTAAAAGACAAGTATGTCACTTTTGCTCAAAGTCCAAAGTACATCATTGTTTGTGTGTGTTCATGATGGCAGGGAAATATGTTCCAGCTCTAGAAGGATCTAGAAGAAGAGGGAAAAAAATTAGTACCAATATATCCAACCTTAATCTTGGGGATAGCGTTAAAATAAAAGTTTCTTTTTAAGCATTTTTATAGCATAATAATATAATAATAAATTTATGCATTAATTGAATGAACAATACTTTGGAAATCACATGTATCCAACATTAATCACTTTATATGCACAAATAGTTTAGTTACAATATGTAGCTTGTGCATTCTCTTTTGCTGTCTAGAACAATGATTTGCAAATAATATTTTCCATGAAAATTTTATTACCAATAATTCTCCCTCTGCCTATATATGAAAGGATAACAAATATATTTCCAAAAAGTCAATAAACTTTGGTACCTTAATGACCTGCCAGATTTCTGCAATGACTACTTTGCTTAAAGAGAAGCATTTACATTTTATTTTTATAGTTAAAATAAATTACTTTTACATATGGTAGTATGTTACAGCATAGGATTTGACTAAAGACCATGTTATAACAAGAATACACCATATTGAGACACCATAAGTAGCTTGTTCTAATTTTCAGTTTTTGGCAATTGTTTAGAGTAGGTAAATTAATGTCCTAATAATAGTACCTAACAATGGGTCACTGTGATAAAATTCTCAACGTCTCCTCTTGGACAATGTTTTTAAAACCATAGCTCTCAGATTTTTTTTTTCTAATTCCACACGTATAAAACTGGGTAAAATATAGTGATCTGTTTACTTCATTTAACTTAAAGATGGGTAGTTAGGTTACTATTTTGGGAAAGGTTTAGATTTTGAATAACCCAAAATAGGCCTGAGAGAAAAGGTCACAGAATATCAAGAATATGGGAAAAATACAAAATAAATCAGCTAATGGACAATGTAACATTGCCACAACTTAATAGCCATGGTTTGTAGTTTTATTCTGGTATAACAATAAAAGTATGAAATAATAATAAAAGGTGGTTGAGACACAGACCTATGTGTGGCTAAACTTAGTGATTGAGGAAGTGGTTTTCCCTCCATAAGCCTCATTTTCTCTATCTATAAAGTGTTATATCAGCACAAAATTCACAGGGATGCTGATAGGATTAAGGATGAAACACAAAAATTAATAAATAAATGCCAAGAATCAAGTATGTTAAAAAATCATTGCATGTTATACATCTGATAAAGGACTAATAACCAGATTCTATCAAGAACTCAAGAAATCAGCAAGAAACAACTAAATGCCCTCATTAAAAATGGGAAAAATTCATGAACAGAAACTTTTGAATGAAGATACGCTAGTGAAAAACAAACTCAGGAAAATTTGCTCGGCATCTCCATCACTTGGGAAATGCAAATTAAAATAACAATGAGATATCACCTAACTCCAACAAGAATTTATCATATTAAAATTCTCAGAACAATAGATCTGGATGCAGAAAGAAAGGAACACATACACTGTTTTGGGGACTGCAAACTAGTACAAGCTCTATAAAAAATCATATGGAGATACCTCAAAGAACTTAAGGTAATTATCTAGACATCCAACTACTGAGTATTCACCCAAAGGAAAAAAAAAAAGTCATTTTATAAAAAGTACACCTGCGCTCAAATGTTCATAATATCACGATTCATAATTACAAAGATGTGGAAACCACCCAAGTGCCCACCACTATATGAAGGCATTAATAAAAGGTGATCTAGGCACACTGGGAAGTACTCCTCAGTAATAAAGAGAAATGGTGATCTAGTAACTTTTGTGACAATCTGAACGGAACTGGAGAGCATTCTTCTAAGTGAAAAATCACAAGAATGGAGAAGCAAACGCACATACTCGATATGAGGTGGGAACTGATCTCTCAACACCGAAGAGCACATATGGAAGTATATCTGAATGAAAATCAGGCTGGAAAGCGGCAGGGGATGAGTAAATTCACACCTATCAGCTACAGTGTGCCGTGCAAACAGTCAGGGTGGAGGATACACTTCTAACTTTGACCTAATTT
The DNA here is from genome assembly GCA_963574575.1 of Galagoides demidoff. Lineage (NCBI taxonomy): Eukaryota > Metazoa > Chordata > Mammalia > Primates > Galagidae > Galagoides > Galagoides demidoff. The sequence continues at coordinate 64,064 of CAUYQV010077089.1, forward strand.
GTGCAAAAAACCAACATATGTAAGCAAAAAATATATATCCCCAATTTTCTGAAAAAAGAAAATCACGGACATAAAGCACATCTATCTTACTTCATGAGAATAAGTCTGTTTCACTTTCACAGTTTTTCAGATGGGTAAATGATCTGTGTCCTATTTATCTTACAAGTATAAAATGAAATAGTGGTTATGAAATGTGGTAAGGAGATAAGAAGGATAACACCTCGAGGATGTTATCAATTGTATAATGTCATTGTATTTCCTCAAATGAAATCTAAGAAGGACCTCATGGTTGGGTTCCCGCAGGACACATTACAAAGTGAAGCCTCAGTGGTCATTATGAAATTCTCCATCCTTTAGTAGAATTTCTGTACCACATTGAATCCTACATGAAGTGCTTTCTAATCATTCTGGTTCAGCAGAGGCTTAAGCAAATTTCAAGTCCTGCTTATTTCATAACATAAAGGAAAGATTCTTTAGAGATCAGATGAATTTTAGCTAGATATGTACAGACAGCAGCAAGGCAATGAATGTTGTTGCCTGGAAATAAACGTGAGAGATAATCAATTTCCTCCAGTCTTTATTTTGCTCACCCACTTGATATGGACCCACAGATTGCAGTTCCTAAAATTAACATCTAAGGCATCTCCTTGCAGCTCAAAAAACATTACAATGAATACTCAATTTTGAGTATATTGAAAACCCCATCATCAAAGATCTTCTGAGACATCTAAATTTAAAATAACAGCATTTTCTAGTTAAGCCAGCAAATTTAAACAAAAAAAAAAATAAAGAAATTCCTGGCAAATTAGTGCTGTGGTATAAGCTACAGTTAACTATGTGCATATTTATTCATTTATTTTGCACAGTCTGCTCGTTTGTTTCAAAAGCAGACAGTCCAGCGTCAGTGTTCATTGTAAACTCAATTTGGTTTTACTTCCTTACTATGCTTTCACGGCATCTGTTTTTATGGAAATATAGCTGGTCATTAAGACAGCTTTGCATGCCTTAAAATTGTGTTGTTTTTCATGCAAAGTAGACACTTGCAAAATAATTACAGATGGGAAAGTTTGCCCCATGGAATTTTTTCTTCATTTCAAAATTATCCATCTCTGAGCATTTTACACCCACTTCATTATGAAAGGAGAGCACAGGGACAATCAAATATTTTAGTTATAATAGCAGTCTCTAAAATACTTGTTCTTACAAAATGGGAAGTGATGGGTTATATGTAAAATAAATTATTATGGGAAAATTTACTTAGGTAAATTATGTCTAATCTCCCTCCGGCTTACCACCCTCCTCATTCTATAAAAGCAGTCCCCTCCTAGTCACTTATGATGGACACTCTTGCCAAAACCGTCGGTTGTTACAGTCATTGTGGGCTTAGCTACTGACATCCAAAGAAGAGGATTTGCCAGAAAATATAATTTAATCATCACCGTATCCAACTTTCCCTGCCTTCTTCTATTAGAATAACTTGGAGATAGATGTTCTTCGTATGTTACTCCGAGTCCATTCTCCATCTGTCTCCACCCTGCTCTGCGCCTCAAAAAATTGACCTGTATGGGCTGCATCAACTGGGATCCTTTTCCTTCCGATTTCTTCCTGGGTTTTGCCAGTGGGAAACCCTAGTAGGAGATTTAAGAGCAGAAGGAAAGACAGGTAGGATGTATTCCTCCAATTCGGCCTCTCCGGTCCTCAGCAGTGTCTGACACCCTCCCTCCTCTTTGGCAGCCGTCTCCTGTAAATTGGATTCCTCCAGGTCATGGTAAGCAGCCCTTCTCTTTAACTTAGTCTTATTCTTATTCAAGCCTACGGATGGCAATGGCTTCGAATTTGTCTTAGCTCCCAAATACATCCTCGCCATTTCTTGCTTTTCGTTGCTCACATATTTTTAAGTAGATCCTTCAGGTTGTACTATCATCTTTCTTAAGAGTGCCATCTATTTCCAATATAGAATTCTACCTATATTTTATTTCTGTGGAAATGGAGGCACAGGAAGATTGATTATTTCCTGAGTTATAGTATAATAGACCTTTAGAACTGAAAAGAATTTTTACAGACAAAACCATGATGAAAATGAGATACATGAATATGTTCTGCCCAAATCAGGCATCCTCAAACTACAGCCCTGCAGGCCACATGCAGCCTATCTAGGACATTTATCCAGCCCACTGGATGTTTTTGCCACCACTGCCTGTCCTGCTTAGCAGCCAACTTGTCCCAGAGCCCACAGTCCGGCCCTCCAATGGTCTGAGGGACAGTGAACTGCCCCCCTGTTTAAAAAGTGTGAGGATCCCTGCCCAAATTATACAGCTAATTACTTGAAACAATGAGATCATGAGATCATAACCAAAATCTTCACATATACCCAGTCAAATTAGTCTTTTTTTTGAAGTCTAACAATGTCTGTATTTGGTGATCCAGAATGTGATCACTGAGAAGACTCTATAAGAATTTGAATTATGCTTTATTTATTTATTTACCTTAAGTTTGTTTTTGTTGTTGTTGTTGTTGTTGTTGATTATAATGTAAATGAGAGTTAAATACAGGATAGATGAAAGAAAGACTATAATAAATAAGGGACACATTATAGAGAAAGTGATAATGAATTTTGTTAATAGCAATTACTGGAAATACGTACTGTAGCATCCCCAGTTTATCTCTTTATACTGAAAAATAAATGGACCCTGTATCCAGAGTAAATTTTGTGTCTAAAACAATAAGTGTACAGCTTTCAACTTTACACATTAAAAGTTCATTGTTTTGTGAAATGGTCACTAGAGGGACTTTGAATCTGTATTTCAGTGCTACAAAAATCATATTTCTATAAGATGATTAATCTTCCTACTATAGACATAAAACACACCCAAACTAACACCTACATTAAAAGTTCTGTTTTCTTACATGTAACCTGTTTAGTATTTTATGTCTTCAGAAGTCTACACATATTCCAAGCACTCAGAAATAGGTTCTAAAAAGAACCCTTTCAACTTTTCTCATCTCCTCATATTTGGCTACTTCTAAATAATATAAGTAAGATGCAGTTATTTTGCGCTTTCCTATGGACAAGGCAGTATGTAAAAAAAAAATGAAGAATTTCACAAACTGGTTAAAGAAATCTACACTTTAATTTGCAACCAAGTCATGCATATAGAACTCAGGAACTCAATAAAAACTCAGAAAGACAATTTATAACACACACACAAACTATTCACAGTCTTCGTTTATTTAGCCATATATTGCTTTTCAAAGGTTTATATTACTGACAAAAACGAAAGCAACTAATATAAAACACTGTGATATTTTCATTCTAATGAGATAACTCAACTGCTTAATGTTAGTTTGCCTGAATCCATTAAGCACCTACCATACTTACTCATTCTGAAATCCTAGATATTTGTGTATCACAGAAAAAACTCTTTCCCCTAGGAAATAAATCAGATGATGATTTGCAGACAGGCGTCAGTTGGTTTTGTGTTTAAAGAGGGTCCCCCATAAAAACAACTAGCATTTATGACAGTAATGAGCAACATTGGGCCATGAGGCTCATTAAAGCGCCATAGCTTTCTTTCATTCTGGTTTAGGAAGCAGTTTTGAACAGTATACACTCACATACACAGCAAAAAAGATTAAGTGGATAAACTATACAAATAATTCAATCAATTAGCTATAAAACAGCTCTGAGAGACCTGGAGGAAAGACAATTAAGAGCCACTGATGACCTGACACATTTCTAACAGAATGAGGACCATGGTCACCTTGATCATCAACAGATATTGTCTGAGTGTGATGGAGTCCCTGCTTGCCTTTGGCCGGCCTCCGCATCCCAAGATGCCCTTGAGAACCATAGAATGGTTCAGAAAAGCTAGCATATCACATTGTCCATTGTTAGACTCCATTGGTGTCTCCTAAAGTCATATGATTTCATCATTACCTCTGAACCCATGCAAAAATGTGATAGAAGGCTAGGAAAAATAACAGCTAAAATTAGAAGAGATGAGAGATTCCATCTTATTTATCTCTCTATTTCTAGTGCCTAGCAGGGTCCTATTAAATGATGATACTTAGAGTTGGGGCATTACATGTTAGAGTGCTTTATATAAATTAGAATCCCATCATTGCTTATTCCGTTGTATGAAGTTGAACAACTGATTTCAACTCTCTGAGCTTCTGTTTCAACACCTGAAAATTGAGAAGACGACAGCACTCCCTCTGTATCCTTCTTCCCTCAAAATGAAGTAAGGTAATATGAATACCCAGACATATTCTTTGCACTCTAACACAAAACTACACGAATACCTGTGTTCATGCTGATATTTAACATTTTGTTGTCTAAGAAGAGTATCAACTTTGCCATTGGCATGCTTCTGTTCAACACACGGTTAGATTTGTCTCAGAAATATTAGTCCTCCCCCCCCAAGAGCTCTAATAATCGTTTTAATTTCAATGAAAAGTGGTTTGAAATTTTTTTTTTATTTAACTCATTTGGCCTTATTACATCATTTTTCCAATGTAAATGAAACTGAAAGTTTTCAAACGAGAGAAGTTTGAAGCCTGGCATTTCCGATTGTGTCTACACGGTGGCTGTTCCCTAGTGTAGAAGGTTTTATTCATATGAGAGATTGTTGTAACTCACCAGAGAGAAAATAATTGAACACAATTTGTTCTCACAGCCAAATCCCAGTGTCTGTGACAGCCACTCTGAAACGGGGACGAAAAGGAAGTTGTTTATATAGCAAAAAACAATGCCAGCTTGGCAGCACAAGAGGCCTCTAAAACAGTTTAATAGCTGAGAAATTGTTAGACATGCAGTAAGAAAATGTATCCTTGGGACAGAATGAAGTTTTTTTTTTCCCTACGTTTGTAAAAAGTTATACAGAGCGTCTTTGTAAAAGGAGATTGGTGTTCAGGATCGTAGGAAAAACCCCACCACTAGGCAGACAGAAGAGCAATGAGGGCAGTGGTGATGGGAAATCTGTGACGGACAGCTGTTTGTGAAAATGGGAGAAAGTCACCTTGAGGGAAAAGAGAAAAGGCAGTAGGGATTGGGATTGAGGAGCGGCAAGGTGGCCAGCTAGATACCCGGCTTGCTCGACCCTCCAGTGGGAAGAATGGATTTCCTAGAGGGGAGAGGGGAAGAGAGACACAGATCAGGTGTGGGTCAGAGAGAGGGGTGCTGGACCTGCTGGGGACCCCACAGAACAAAACTGTGAATTAGAGAAAGAAGAAGATAAAAGAAAAGAGATATCAATCAAATGCAAGAAGTCTGGATCCGCCTGAAAGGGTAATGGGAGAACCACACTTTCTCCCCTGCCTGGGCCTTTGGAATCCAGCGGCTTGCCAAGTTTCTTGGAGTCATTTTCCATTCAGAATTTTTAGAAATGGTGCATGTAATGAGTTCATGAAAATACTTTATAAATCCATATGAAAATGGAAGATATTAAAATAGTTAAGACTATAGAGGACAATAAAAAAGTATATACACAGTATAGCTGTATCTAAATGTAAGCCAAAATCTCGAAGTACTTACAAGCAGAATTCTTAAAGTTAAAATTTAGTGCAGTTATTTAAGAAGTAAAATAGTGAGAGTTGCCAACGTTGTTAACCTTGATTGAGAGACCTAGACTTCGGTAAATAGAAAAGAAGAGCAGGTGAATGACTCTGCGTTAGTGCACACTTAGGGTAGATCCAAGGCCATGCTGAAATTTTCGGGTATTTTATATCAGTGGAGCAGCATTGTTATTTTGATTTACAAATAAAGAATTCAGCCCCAGAGATGTTAGGTCTGTGTGTATCCAAATCAAGCACTTCCCCCACTATGTCACCTTGCTCTTACCAATGGGAACAGAAAGGGTCTAACTGAGAAGCTTCTAACAGTTATCCCAACGTTATAGTGAAGCCATTTCTGCTCACTCTCTTTTCAGTCAAATAACACCTCTGAAGGTGTCACCAGCACCTGCTGGAAGGTCAATAGGTCAGAGGACCCCAGTGTCACAATATCACTGACCTTCTAAATAATTGGGCCAGATGTGTACCTCTAACCCAAGAAAAACCTTCTATGGCCTGGTCTGAAAAAAATAAAAAAAAATGATGAATCAACTAGATTGCTTGCTTGAAAACTTGACTTAAGAAACCAGAAACAAATGTCACTTATCTGGGATTTTTTGAAACTGTTAATTTATGAGGTCAAATCTGGGGTAAAAATATTGAAAATACATGAAACATAGTGAGGAATAAAGGGGACGCATGTGCAGGCCAAAGCAACCTGCAAGCTGAACTGCTTAGAGAGTGGGGATGTGAATTAGCCGTAAGCAAAGAGACAGGCCCACCGACCACACAGCAGAGATGGGGAGACGGCACAGCCCCTCCGAGAGCTCAAGGGCACTTGTGGTTGGTTGCTTACCGTTTAGTTTCACTCCCTGCAAGACGATGTCTCCTGTTTTTGGATAATCATAAAATTGCCTGGTTTATCTTTTGTTAAAAAAAAAAAAATACATCTCCTTCCTTTTCGCTGAAGGTATCTGGAGAGGTCACTCTTGAAACTAAAATGATTATAACTAGAACTAATTATACTGCTCCAAAAATCCCATTCTCATTTCCAGCATGTGTGTGTGCCTGAACAAATATGTTTAGAGAATAAGTCTGTTTTTATTTCAAGCTATGAGGTTCGGCTTTATTTTTATATATTTTTTTTTGTTTTTTTTAGTTTTATTTATAGATACACTTATCTACTATCTCAGTTGAACAAAGGAGAGAAAATTTTGTTTGTTATCTCTTGCTTTTAGGGAAAAAAAAAAGCCTTTCAAGAATTGAATGAGAAATAATAGACCCTCCCAAACTCAGTTCACATAGCCGGAAAAGCCAGCTTTACATAATGAGAACGACATCCGACTCACAGCGGCAAAAATGACTGAAGATGTCTGGTTTTGCAGGAAGAAGCAATTATGAAAAATAAAAGCAAATGAGGATGCTTCAAATGGAACGTAAAGATTACACGTAACACTTTGTGGAGTACGCAAGGTTTCTTGTGACTATTAGTGTATTGTGGACTTAAGTTAGCATGTTGATTAAATGAAAGGTTTACCAATGTGCATTTGTAACTTTTAGTCCTGACAGCCAAACCAAATTTTTGGTAGAAAAGTATCTTTGTGCAGTGGAAATGTACATATAGAAGACGAACACGAGCTGTGGTTGATGTTTAACCGGAGCACACTGTGAGTGTCAGACTCAAGTCACAAAAGTCTGCTAATCGCATGAAAGGCCTCTAAAGGACTAATATAACTATCCTTGTATGACTTAATAACCCTAATTTCATTATCTTATAGCTAGACCACTATAATTTCAGGACAAATGGTAAATTTCTGTTATTCCAGTTAATGAAAATTAAAAACAGATTTTCTGAGGGTATGAATGCATTTTAGACATGAAATTAAAGATGGTAGCTGGGTTTCGGAATTTGAAAAAAAAAAGGAAGAGAATAAAGTATGTAAAATAGGTTTAAACATTTAAGCAAGAGCGGAGACATTTAGGAAACCTTACCTCATCCCTCATAGATTGAAGGTCACTTCAACAGGTTATTCTTAGAGATACTTCATCAATAGCTGCCCATCCGCCCAGCACAGAACTTCATTTCTCTCCTTAGGACATTCTGTAAATACAAAAAGTGGGCTGTGTTCCTATAGACCATTTACTCCTGAAGTTCTCCTGAGGTTCTTCTCTGTAATCTACTGCTGCTTCATTAACTTCTTCAATAACCTTGATGATCTTTCAGGGCGATGCCCAGAGGATATTGTCAAGACTGACGCTAATCCACACCCCTTGGCTTTTGGTCTCTGGAAGCCTGTGTGAGTCTGTATCTCTGTTCTGTTTGCCATCAGGTCTCCTCCCCATTTGTCTCCAGATCTGCTGTGCTGGCCTCTATCTCTAGCCCACAGGGAGCATTTTCATGTTCTTGTCATGTGAGAAGGGAGGACACTGGATCAGCACTACCAATTATGACGCACTCAGCTTACAGAGGCATTGTTTATCCCTCCACTAGAATCTTCTGCAGAGAAGAATTGACCCTCCTAGCATTTTCCTGTATCTCTTACAGCAATATTCTTTCGGGAGTTTCACTGTGTCTTCTCTCACTTAGACCTTTCCAAATCAAACTTGGCTGCAGGTAACAATACAGAGGTAAGTTCTAGGTCCTTTCCCATGGGTCTGCCAGGCTTTATCATGATTAAAGCATTCTTCCAAGAATAACATGAGAGTTAAAGACGTTGCCTGCCTATAGCAGATGGAAGTCATGTGGAGTGCAGGTGGCTTTTGTAAACAGAATGAGATTGGATACCTAAAATTTCACACAATGCCCTCCTGAATATCAGATTTTCATTGGGCAAGAGATCGGCATCTAGGTAGAAATAATAGTTGTAAAACAAATTGGTAACTTCATATTTGAGCTCAATAGTGCTAGTTCTTTTATTCTGTAGTTAATGAAATGTAAATTTCAATAATTGAACTTCAAGGCCAAGAAAAAAAAAGTTAGCAATGACTTTCTTGTTGAGAATTAAACCTAACAGTTTGATTTCTTCTTAAGCTTTTTTTTTCATTTTTGTTTCTTTCTGGTTGTATTTATTCTTATAAAAATTCTTTTGACTCTGGCAGTGGACCTGGATATATATCAGCAAGTAATCATTCATAATTTATGCAAAACTGTGGTCCTCTTTTTCATGACCAGGTTATTGACATTAACGTGTTAATGTGTGTATATATTTGTGTGAATAGTATTACAAGCATTTTAGGAAGTACTAATAAAGTTTACAAGTTAAATAATCTCTCCTAGTATAAAAACATGAGTAGAAAAGTTGCTTAAGTATTTAACACAGTTCTTTAATCAGAAATTTAATATAAGTTTAATATGGTTGTTAAAAATATTCTCTGTTACTCTTTCTGACAATAAGATACTAAATTATTAAACGGAACTAATTCTAGGCAGGGTGAAGGTTAAATTCCATGAAGGCCACCATTTGCTTAACAGGTCACTCAAGTGGGTTAATTATGCTTGTCTCTGATTTAAAAAATTCC